>JACGAQ010003211.1:0-31674 GCA_014119065.1 Orius insidiosus | reverse complement strand
TTGAGAAATCCCTTCTTCTTCTGCTTGAACATCCTCTAGTTACTTTTATATTGCAAGTAATCTTATATTTAAGATTGTAGTATTCGTTTTTAAAAATATGAAATTAGTGACGGTACATAGAAAAAAAATTACGGCTTGGAATATGTCATTTAGTGTTTATTTTACGTAAGCATAATTTTCATTGACTAAAAAATAATTAGCAACCTTTTCTGCTTAAAAAGCCTAGTCAGATGAGCTAATCCACCCAAATTTCTATCTTTTAACGGGACTATATCCCCATAGAGTCTTCAAGGAAACAGCGGGAAACAATCTTTTTCCTTGAACCTCACCTTTACCGCTTCCCCAAAAGATAGAGCCACTCGTCTCCTTTTTTTAAAATATGTCAAAAATCGACAGTTCAAACAGAGATTTCTTCGGTAAAAAAAAATTGAAGGAAAAAGAGAAAAACTTTCCTCGATAAATCGTCACGAAGTTCGACTCCTGCGTTAGGCGTTTCAAAGACGTCAAGTTCGAAACAGGTGTATGAAGTTACGTCTTCTCCTTCCCACCAGAAACATTTTTTCTTTCCAAAAGTAATAAAATGACGAAAATTTAGAATTCATTGACAGAAAGATTAATTTAGATTGTACAAAAGCAAATAATTACTTTTTCTTTATCTAACAGGGTTAGTTTATTCCATAGTAGGTCAAGGGCTATTTTTCTAAATAAAAATAAACATTTTTATTAAATGACGAAAAAAAACTCCATGTTTTTCAACCTTTTATTTTTTTTTTTTTTTTGAGAAGTTTCCTTTATTATTTTTGTTAAATTATGAAGCATGTTAAAGGTTTAAAAATTGTTTCTGACATAATTTTTTTTTAACTCTACTAGAGAATGGATAATTCAAAATCATTTTGTAAAATTGGCGTTAGAAGCGAGAAAAGTAATTAAAAAATTGACTTATTAGTAATTATTAGTCAGGAAGGCGTAAGTTTTGCCTAATGAGAGGGGTGAGGCGAAGCGATAGTGAGTGTGAAAGCAGATCTCCCTCCGACGGTGACGGCCGTTCTTCGATTCACGGCACACCAGCTTAAAACCGGATCATTTATGCGCATTTTGCGGATTAACTTTGATGTTTTTATTACCTGTAATCCTCAAAGTCCATCTTATCTCTAAGTTTGGGACTTATGCAAAATTATTGTTTCAGATTTGCCTGAAAGCGGTCCTCTGCTTCAACTAGAACGACCAGCCGACACGTACAGCCCGGGCCAGACGTTAAGGGCCAATTGTAGTTCGCCTCCCTCGAAACCGGCCCCTATTCTCACGTTTATCGTTAACGGGAATCCGGTAGGTTTTGAATTTATTATATTACCCTTCATGTCCTGTTTGCGGTAGTGTCACTTAACGGCCGCATTTTTCATCCTTTATTCTTAAGATTTTTCAACAAAAAAAAAAGGAACTTTATTTATGTATTTAATTTGTCAAACGAACCATCATATCAGACAACAAAATTTAAATTTAAAAGGTTTAATTCGTTTATAAAATTAATTAGATAATAATTATTTTAGAACTCTGTATAAAGGTTTAAGCAATCCCTTTATAATGTTAAAATTAATCCTGAACGTTTTATAATATTAACTCAAATACCTCCTTTGAATCGATCTCGATAAAATTTATTCGGACGAATTCCTAGGGAAGGAATAGGATAAAGTTGTAATAAATTACGCAAGTTCTGCTCGGTGAGCTTATCGCCGGAGTGGATCATCTAAAGTGCGTTTTTGGGCGAGGAGACGGGGGTAGGGAAATGGCCTCTCTTTTTTTCGCCCGTTAAATTGACTATTATAACGTCATAAAGGTCCTCCCTTCTACCCTCCCATAAAATTCTCATAACATAAAAACGTTACACGCACAACTTATCGCATAAGAAGGATTGATGATGATAGAATTGAAAATTCTTTTTGAAAATTAATTAGTTTTTCACAAGAGTGAAAATCTATTACTATACATGTGGGAAAGAAATCCTTAACAATATCACAAGCTTATGAGAAGATCTTCTACGGTAATCCCTGAGAGCCTTAGTCTCGGAAATGCAGAGTTCACCCTAGGATGGCACAGAAGGTACCGAAAGTACTTGGAGGATGAAAGTACATATCCCTATTGCTAGATGTCCGAGACGATGGGCTCTCCAGACAAGGGTGGACGAGGGTTAGAGAAAGACCCGGGAATTCCGGGGGATTTACCGATCTTACTGATTTACCGGCCGGCCGGCCGTCCGTAGCATTTTTTCCAGAACACTTTACTGCCACAGTTTTCAACCGATTTTCACCAAATTTTCACACAAATTTCTTTAGCCGGTGAAGAAGAATGTGATTAGGGCGATTTTTGAATTTCGAAAAAATGGCGGAGATATGGCTGTTTGAAATTTTAAAAAATTCGCTGCGGCCGAACCGTTGGTCCGATTTTAACCAAATTTTCACCAAAATTCCTTATATTTTTTACGAATTTTCGGTGTAAAAAAATTGCCACTTTTAATTATTATTTTTTTAGTAGGGAGAAATTTCATACTTCTGGGTATTGCGAGAGACACATCCCTAGGCGAAAGAGTCCATTATTTCTACCTTGACACTTAAAAATATTTTCGAAAAAAAAAAAGAACTTAGAAAATTTTTCATAAAAAAACGCAAATTTAAAAAAGAATACCCGGAATTTTTTTTTTTTTAAGAAATCTTAGAAAATTATTGACAAAAAAAACTTTAAAAATTTTCGGAAAAAAACTCGGAAAATTAAAAAAAACTCGGATAATTTTTCGAAAAAAACTTCCCCTCCGTATACTTCCCCTCCCTTATACATTCCCCTTCGTTATACTTTCGTTCCCTTATACTCCCCCCCCCCGTTAACTTCCCCACTGTTATACATCCCCTGACTATACTTCCCCTCCTATACACTTCCCCTCCTAAATTGTTACTTCTCTTTAAGGAAGTTTTCGTTGGAAGCTCTTCAATCCAGTACTTTTTCAACAATTTTAGGTATTTTAAGCAAAACATAATTTTTCCAATTTTTGAAAAATTGCTGATTTTTAAAAAGATTTTTGTTAAAATTAGGGTTTTTTATATTCTAAAATTATAATTTCTTCAAAAAATCATTAGTCGCTACTGCATAAGTTTTTTCCTTATTTATATTCAACTCGCCTTTTCACCTGAAAGTAAATAAATAAAAAGTCGAGAAAATTCCCTTATACTCGTTATTCATTTAAAAAGCATAAGAAAAGCGAAGATGAAACAAATCGTCTCTACCAGATCGTGAATTTTTAACAAGACTATAAAATTTCGCTCTCTCGGGACTACATAAAGTGAATTACTTTAACCCACTCCACCCGGGAAATAACGAAATGGGCTTTTTATAAGAGTAAACTTTTTTTCTTTTAATTTCAACTAACTTTAATTCAGAATCAACCAGGAAAACTACTGAAGCAATCAAGGTAAAAATAATGAAAGTTTTTGCTCAGCCAGAACCTAGAAAATAAAGTTCTTCAATAAATTTTTTGGGAAAATCAGATGAAAATTGCATCCGTAAAGTACTTGGGTCTCCATTATTGATTATTCTTTCATAATAAATTGATAATCCTTTTAATTATTAATTTATTACTAGGTGAGATATTACTGTAGTTATAGAGTTAATCGGAGCCATGATACTGCTTTTAATGGCAGATTACACAACTTGGGAAGTTCGCTATTTACGTAGCAGGCATTTAAGGTTTTCTGTCAGGTTAAAAAATTTTTTTTAAGATTTTTCTAAATTCAAATGTAAAAAATGGATAAAAGTGGGCAAAAAATCAAGAATATAGGTCCAAAAATAAGGGGAAAAAATTGGTTTCTCGGAAGAAGAATCGAGAAAATACCCAATAAAGGTAATTGGCAGAAAAATGAGATTTTTTGAAATTGAAAGAGATGTTTATTGTATTACCCTCCATGAATGGATGCTTGGGCAGAAAGCCCATTATCTTACTTTGATACTTCCCCCTCCTGTGTTCCTTCTCTTTAAGCAAGTTTTCATTGGGAGCTCTTCAAACTAGTACTTTTTCCCCCTCTTCAAAAGTGCAGTAGGCTTCTGATGTATTTTAACTCGTTTTTTTTTTTTCTTCCAGTGTTGGAAAGAAGGAGCGTGCGAAAGGAGAGTAGTCCGCTAAGCGACACCCTCCATTGGAGCGCCACTTATCTGACGTTAAACCTGAAGCCGACCCATTTCCGCGGTGGTGCACTCAAAATACGCTGTACGGCTGTGATCAAAGGTTTCTACAAAGAAGAAACTCAGTTGGACCTGAAAGAAAACAGCGTCTATCAGACCGTCATGGTCGGCTCGCTCAACACCCGGCATCTAGGTACGTCCTCACGTGTACACAATCGTTTGTCTAAAAATAGATCATTTTTTGGAAGAAAAAAGAACACAAAATGTGTCGCCATACGGCGCTTCCTTCTGCACTCGGGAGCACTCAGGAGTCTTCGGCGAGCCTCTGGTTGTCTATCCATGAAAATGGAAGCGCCGAGTGGCGACACATTTCGTGTTCTCTCCTCCAAAACTTTTTTTTTAAATCCATTTCCCGATAAATTAATAAAAAATTAAAAAATAATATAAACAAAACGTGTCTACTTTTTTAAATTTACGTGTCATGAGCAGAACTTGACCGGGCATGACGTTTCAATTGTCATAACGACCTAACAAGAGGGAAAGAGGAGAAAAAGGTTCTTTTCATAAACCGCAAACATTCGATCGGAAATAACGGCAACTATTTTGCGGCCAGAGTATAAAAGAGGTGCTTGGAAAATCAACAAATGCGAGTGTTTCCTCCATTTAAACCATTAACAAGAGGACTAATGGGGCCCAATCTAGCACCGATTCAAACCCTCATCCTCCACTTTTCCACGAACGTCGTTTTATATTCAATACCGTCAACTAATAAGCAATTAAATTTCTTTTTTTCAGCTTCATCGAGCGATTCAAGAGCTTCAAAATTTGGACTTTTTATTTTCTTCCTCATCTGGATAATAAGATGATTCACTTAAAAAATACTATTTTTAAAAAAATGAGCTCATTTTCAAATTTTAAAAAATGTTTTATTTCCATTAGAATTTATTTGTATAGTTTATTTTTAAGGAAAAAAAATACTAAATTTTATTGTAAATGTTTATAATTAATAAGTGTATAATTGGTTTTTTACTAATAAAATTATTTTTAATATATTTTCAATTTTATTAATTTTAAAGTGGGAAACTTTGTATATTGAAGTTTCCTATAAACCAAACTTCCTCAAACTTTAATACTTGCGTTCAAATAAAAGGGGTTTACAAAAAAACAAATAAAAAAATATAATACAATATAAAAATAAAGTTTATTGTTTAAAAAAATTGTAAAATTAGTACCTCTGTTTGTGATCAGCGGTTTGCAACGTTGGAGGTATCGTGAATCTGTTGCTCTGCCTGAATAAAGGGAGAAAAAAAAAAATTTATTAGGTTTTATAAATTTTAAATTTTACCAAATGACATCACAGTTTTGAGACGGACACAATTAATAGACAAACACAATCGGATCTTCGATGTCTTCGGGGTTTTCGAAGTCTTCAGCGAACATGTTTCTAACGGAAAGGGACACAAAAACAGAAACTTATGAATATTTTTTTGTCCCCTCAAACACTCATATTTGTACTACACAAGTCGAAAAAAGAAATAAATAAAAGTCTATAATTTATTCCAAATGCAGATTGAAACGAGGATTTGGACGTCAAATTTGACGTCGTTCAAATCGATTGTCTGAAGTCGCCTGACGTGCAAATCCTTTTGCGCTCCAGAAGTTTCAAACAGTTTCAATCTGCGGTTGGAACAAAGCTAAGGGACGGTAGAAAATTATTCAATCCCTTGGATTAAAACGAAAAAACGGTTCAGTGTTTACCCTCATTATATTTGTTGGAAAAAAAAAAGTTCTTTTGAATTAACTTCTTAACTTCATTAATTATTTCCTTTGTTTGCCCGTGATTTGATTTTCAAAAAATCAAATTAAAAAGTTGTTTTCTTAAAATCATAATTTCTTACCTGCTTTCTGTTTCTTCTTTTTCTTCGTAATAATCTAAGATTGATTTCCCGACGATGAATTTTCTCATAAACTAGAAATCGAAATATAAAATGGAAATAAACGATGAAAAGGACTTACGGCGTTACTGTTAAGGCAGCTGTCCGGGCTTGTCAAAGCTGCCAAACAATGAAGACCCATATAGATGCAAACGATGACGTAGAGGATGAAATAAATTCCGAGTAAAGCAAGAATCCAGGTGGTTTCCAAATCGGCGATATATTTATAAACCAATATCGTGTTTCCGGCGAATATCAAAATGAACGTTCCAATCGAGATAAGTTTGTGAAACCTTTAAAAACAAAATTGGAAATCTATAATAAAATGATTCTTACATTCCGTTGGCGAATTCTCCGACGATTCTGGTATTTGATGTGAATGCGATGGCGGGGAGGACGGCGAAAGGAAGCTGGATGCACATCAAAGCGTTTAAAAAGTCGTTCATCGTCGTAAACTGGCTGACGTCTTGATAAAAAGCGACGAAGAAAGAAGGAAGAACGGCGATACTCCGTGTGAACAATACCCTCACCCATCTTTTCCAGGTTATTTTTAAAAACCCCTAAATCTTAGGTTAGCAAAGTACATTTAAAAAGATGTTTTAATTACTTCCATGGCGAACTGTCCGGCGTAGCATCCGGTCATTGTGCTACTCTGCCCGGCGGCGAGAAGTCCGACCGCCCAGATGATCAAAGCGGCGAAACCGAATTGGCAACCTAAATAAATTCCGCCTTTGTACATATTCACGTCGGCCGGGTCTGCCAAACTCGAGTTCTAAAAAATTTAAGCCAATAATTGATTGAAACGTTAAGCAAATTATACAAAAAGAGAGAGAAAAAAATTTTAAATTTGGACCTTCCAATTCAAAAGCGAGATCCTCCAAATCTTTGTAAAAGGACTACGACGAAACTATTCATCGGATTTTTTTATATGATATGTTTTTGGAAAAATATCGTCGAAACCTATAAAATGACTAGAGGGTTTTTTTGGAAAAATGTTTTAGTCGAAAAGTAAGCTTTCCATTTTCCGAAGGATAACTTTTTCGGAAAACTGCTCCCAATACCGCCTAGACATTCCCTAAATAACGAGAACGAGATTTTTTAAAAAATTTCCGACGATTTTTAGTGCTCAAATATAGGAAAGTAAGTTGAGGGGCGAAAGTGCTGCGGTCTCTTGTTTATGAAACAAAATGCTCCGGCGTTATGATCCCCCTTAAAAAGCGTTTTTTTAATCAGTGTTCATCAAATATCTAACTAAGAGGTTTTACGCTAAATAATTAAGAACAAAAACAATTTAAATTTTGAATTAACGGCTCGATAAGTTATGAAAAAAAATTAAATTCTTACAAACTCATAAGCCCAGGCGATTCCGCTATTCGTGCATAGTTCGAACTAAAAATAAATAAAATATACTTTAGAAATATTATTAAGTGAGGCAGCTGTCATCTTACCACTTCCCCATTCGTCTTCCCGTAAACTCCTTGGGCGAACACAGACATAATAAAAAGATTTATAATAAACGTGACAAAAAGCGCAAGAGCGCATTCTATAAAATAATAAAAATTGGCCTCAGAAATATTTCTGCTTTTTGACCTGTCGATGTCACGCGTCTAAAAAAAAATTTAAAAAAAAAAATTTTTTTTGGGCCAAAAATACCTTGACGAGGCCAGAATGAAGATATAAATTGTGAGGGCTGATACATGAGCCGATGATGCCTATAATAAGAAGAACTTTGTCCGTATTACAGTTGGAGCATCGAGGAACGATGACGCCTTCAGCGATCCCAGCGGCACTTGGAGAAGCTACAACAAACTTAAGGAGAAAATGTATTTGAGCCTTAATCATCTATTTACCTCATATCCAAACGTTCCGGCCATAATAAGTATGAGAACGGCAAAAAACATTTCTAATTTTCTAAGTCCGTATTTATCTAGGAACATAAAAGTCAAAGAGTCGAGTACTGTTAAAATTACGCCTCCATAAAGTGGTATTCTGTTAAAAAAAAAAATCAACTTTTGTGAGAAGTATATTTTAATTATTCGAGAGGGATAACTGGGTTAGGGAAGAGGAAACGGAATTAAAAGACTTCCTCCAGCTAAAATTGTTTACCAATGTTTGTATTCCAGACAGGTTTTTCTCACCTGTTTGGGAAGGGTTAAATAAAAAGCTTTTTACCCAGTTTTCCCTCTGAAATTTTTCTTTTTAAACCTACCGTCCACTCGAAAGCAAATAAAGTGCGGTCGCTGTCCCGACGACTTCTTGCATATCAGATCCAATGATTGCTACTTCGATCATAAGCCACACGAATATCCGAGGGACAGTTCTGTATTCTGTATAGCAGATTTCGGACAAATGTTGCCCAGTTATAGTACCCACACGAGCGGCCAGTCTTTGAATCAAAAGCCCCAAAACCGTCGCCCAGAACAATACCCAAAAAAACTAAAATTTGAAGTCAATAAAATCTATCTCAACTCTGCTTCGAAAAACGTACTTCATATCTAGCCGATGCTCCTGACTGAAGATCAGCATCGATATTTCCAGGGTCCAAAAAAGCGATACTCATTAAAAACCCAGGGCCTGTGAAAGCCCATAATTTTCTAAAACTAAAAAGCCTCTGAAAAATAAGAAAAAATTGATAAAATTTTTTTTTCTTTTTATTGAAAAATTACTTCATCGGTTTCATCTGGAACAGTGACTAAAACTTCGAGCAGTTCGTTCTGTGAATCTGTCGCCTGAAGTCGTTTGACTTTTTGTGCCTTCGATGGCTCCATCGTCGGCATTTTTTCCCCTGCAATAATTTATTTTATTGTCAATTTTCAAGAAAATTTTTTTTTCCCACTGCATTCAGCGAAGCTGAAACCTTGAAATTCTCAAAATAAATATTTTTTAAAGAAATTTTCCTTATTTATTTAAAAGATATAATAATTTATAACTTTCGAGACACCCCCTCTCAAAAATTGTTTTGTTTTTTATCGTTCATCACTCATCGAGACCGATGCACCTTCAATTTTTCGGCGTAAAAGTTTTTTATCTTTTATTTTTTCGACCACCGTAATTGTTTTACAATCTTAAACAAACAAGATGATCTCACATTATCCGGGTGTCAGAATACTGATGATAAAGAGACTTAAAAATTAATATTTAATAAAAATCTTACTTAGCAAAAAGTCTACAAGAAGAAGAAAGAACATTTAATATCCTCTATAAAAACATTATATGGAGTTGGGATGTAACGGTTTTATTTGACAGAATAACGACGGTAGAAACTAATAAAATTAGGCATATAAATTAGACTTTCCTATGAACACGATAAGCCAAGAAACTTCTAAACTAAAGCCTTTAAAACTCGAGTATTCCATTGACCTGCGTGCGTTTCATAGGGGTGGATCAATTTTCCTCAACAGAAGATTTAAAAAAATTCTGTTCTTTTTGTTCATTTCATACCTCTGGAAACTGTAAACCAGTGGCCTGAAACCTTAAATAATACAAATTTATTACTTCCTGGCGTTTTACAGGTCTTTTTATACGGTATTTTTGGCGTTTTTCTAGTTTATCTTCCGAGAAAGCCATGTTTCTTCCAATTTTCTGGAGTCTTCATCGGTTTTTGAACCGGAAACCCCAATTTCAAAACAATTTTCGCTCGTTTTTTTTCACTTTTTGGGCCAAAAGATAGCCGTTTTCCCCGGCAAACCAAAGGGAGTTATTCAAAATAATGGTATGTCCAAAATTCCAGAGCAGCATAGAATGAAAAAGGTGGTGTAAAACTGAAAAGCATTTTTTTGGGGCAAAAAAATTGCAAAGAATGTTTTTCACGATCAGAAAAGTGGAGGAAAGCGATCCAAAACACGTTAAAAAGATGCTAAAACGTCCGAACACCCGAAAAAAGGAAGTTTCTCAACCAGGAAATAGAGGAAAACCGCCCAAAACCCTTAAGAACAGGGTGTTGAAAGCTCAAAAACCCGGTGTTTCAACACCAAAAAATCAAAACGCCCCTAAACCCAGTAAAACAGATGTTTAACGCCAAAACGCCTGATAAAACGGGTTTTTTCTGGACCAAAAAGAGATGACCTGATACCTTCCGGCAAGTTTTGCCCCAGAAACGTTTATCCTCTCTCGAAATAATCGTATGAGAAGTATCCTAAATTATATGAGAACTCGAGTATGTTTGACTACAAAGATCAACACCCTGTCTTATTTGCACGCAGCCTTTTATGAACTCACTTTTTTAATTAAAAAACCTATTGACAGAAAGAAAAAAAATGCAATTATAGATTAATTTGTTAATAATAAAATTTTATCATTTCAAAATTTTTTAAAAAATATTTTTCTCTAAAAAAAACTTGGTTATTAATAAAAAAAAATTAATGTTTGTCAGTTTTCGGCATGTATATTTAGAGGAAATTAATTCCCTCAAATTGCATTCCAAATAACATTTACTTTAAACGTATATTTTTTAATAAAAAAACGGACACGTGATACAGGTGTACTAATTTTGTCCCTGAAAAAAGCAGAAGATAAACCTATAAATGTTTAGGCGAGTAAATATTTATTTAATCTCGATTTCAAGCGCTCATTGACTCGATTCTGAATATGTAGGCCACATATACGCATAACGCGTATTGTATTCATATTCATATCGTGTATTCATATTTCATTCTAAAAGTCTAAAACTAATACGAATATGAATATGTAGGTATCCAGGAAGTCATAATATACGTATTTAACAAAAGTTCCTATCTAACAAAACTATCTCCAAATTTCACCGATTTGGCTGACAAATTCACAACTACCTTTTTAATATTTTTGGACAGAAAAAAAAGCGTTTCTGCTCAAAAAGTGAAGCAATTTTTATTTATTTTTTACTTAAATCATAACTAAATAAGCAAAAAACCAAAACGAAAACCCAAGACAATCAGTAAAGCCTTTGCAAAGCTGTAAAGATTAAAAGTGTCTAGAAAGTCGGTCTGAACTAGATAATAAAGAGAAGGAGAAAATGAAAAGGCCGAGAAAACACTTCAAAATCGTGGGGAGGGGGGCAATGGGGTTCTTCCACAAAAGAATTGAGGATAACGACCATTAATCGACTTGGTAAGAATGGATTTTGTTGGAGAAAAAGCCCAAAAATCAAGTGCCTAAAATTTTTTTTTAACAAAAACTCAAGGTAAACACCTAAGAATCGATTAAAATAGGCCAAAAAATTGAGGATATCAGCCATAAATCTAGACTAAAAGGAGTTTCTCGAACGAATATTCAGAAAAAGGGGTTTTTTTTGCGCAAACAGTTTAGAAAAACGTTTTAGGTAGATTTTTTACTCTACAACTTGTTGGTTATAAATTTCCTAATCTTAACATTCCCTGGGGATACGCTGAATATGTAGCGGGAATGCTTCAATTTGGGAATCGAACCCTCGACCTTTCTACCACCGAGGGAATTAGGGGACCGCTGCCTTATCCCCCTTGGCCACCCACGCCGGTCCCCACAATTTGAGATTTTAAAAAATAAACAGTTTTTTTCAAAAATGTAATTGAATTATTTCATGGGATACAGTTATAACAGAATTATTTTGATTTCGGCTAATCCAAGTCCGGATAATCAGTAATTGGACGATTGAGTTGTGACAATCATCTCTACGCCTACATCAGTTTATTCATGCTTTGTTAAATCAAGTTTTTTTAATGGAGAAAACAATAATTGAATTTCAGATATTTACCTTGATCGAATTGAAACTAAATTAACGAAATCTCGAGACGCCGGAACTTCACATCACAAACGCTAAAATAATAAAATAGTTAGCATCTCGTTTATAAACTGCCGATAAAATACGATAAGAGACAAACCCCACCAAGGAATGGGAGAAAAAAAAATTTTTTACGAAAAAAAAATCACTTGAAATGACACAATGGTCTTCCCCAAGACAATCCGTCGTGCACGTACGCATCGCAATCTCTACCCGATTAAATGTATAAAAATGAAACAAAAAACGAACTTTTAAATTTTTTTAAAAATAAAAATTGCTCAAAACTTCACTTTTTTAACTTCCATAAAGAAGTTATTGTGATACCTCGACGTCGGGTTTTTTGGGAAGGGTCTTCCAGACCCCGGAGGGTCAATTCAAATATTGATCTTTACCGATCTAAACTTTGTCTGTGGTGCCGGCCGGCCGTCCGTAGCATTTTTTTCCGGAACACTTTACGGCCACAATTTTCAACCGATTTTCACCTCTTTAGTCGGTGAACAAGAAACTAACGAGGTCGATTTTTGAATTTTTGAAAAAATGGCGAAGATAATATATCTGCTTTTAGAAAATTCGCTACGGCTGAACCGTTGGTCCGATTTTCACCAAATTTTCACCAATTACTCCTTTTATTTTTTTAAATATGAGAGACGTATTGAGCTCCTTTACAGGAGGATTCTTGCTTCTTTTGAGGAGCAATCCAATATAGAAGAGAAGCTTTTTAGTAAAAATTTTACTGTTATGAATGGCAAAAAATGATAAACATAAATTAATTTTATATGATATTCTAATTTTTATTGCGTATGTATTCCGCAAGAAGCTTGATTTTATTAATAACCAATAATGGAGGTTAATAAAATTGTTGGAATTAATAAAATTAATTTTATAGTTATTTTATAATAGGAATTTCTAGTTCAAATTGAATTTTCTAAAGTTTTCCTGCTCTACCAGCCAAATGTCAAGGTTCTTAGAAGTACTTTTTTTTTAAGAGTCTCTTTAATTATTGACTTTTGAGTAGATTTTAATGATATAGCATTTTATCAAGGAGGAAAAAAATTATCGAAACTTAAACATGACCAAAATCAACCATTAGAGCAATTAAAAGTTTTCCTTGTAGAAAAAAAACCACTTGACATTTCTACCGTAACAGGAATTTTGAAGGCGGTTAAATTTTTTCCCTAATAGAGCTAATCATAAGCAGAAAAGAATTTTTTCTTCTTCTGAACTAATTAATGCTTGGGTTTTGACCCTTGAAGACATAATAACGTCGGCAACCGAGCGGCATTAAAAAAAAATTGTCAAAAAACCAGGTTTGAAAGTGTAACTTGGCTCAAAAATTTTAAAAAGCAGGGGGAAAAAAATTGGCGAAAATCGAGGAAGTCCTCAAAAACTCGGTTTCTCGGCCTAAAAAACTTCGGGCCATTTAAATATTTCAAAATCATACTTAATACGAGTATTTTTTGGAGAAAATGAAAACAATTTTAATCAAAAATACCATTGAAAAGTACTGGTTTGAAGAGATTCCAACGAAAACTTCCTCAAAGATTAGGAAAAATATTGGAAGGGGAAGTATTAAAGAGCGGAAGGATAAGGGAGGGTAAATATAAAGGAGGGGAAGTATATAGGAGGGGGAAGTATAAAGAAGGGGAAGTATAAGGGAGGGGAAGTATAAGGGAGGGGAAGTACAAATGAGGAGGGGAAGTATAAATTAGAAGGGGGAGTATTAAGTACTAAGAGCTAGTATAAAGAACTATAATTTCAAGTTTGTTATTTTTTCTTTATACTCGTATCTTTCTTTTTTCATTTTTTTTTTAAATTTTCTAAGTTTTTCTTTTTCTTTTTGAAAATTTTTCAAAGTTTATTTTTCGAAAAAAATTTTTAAGTTTTTTTTTTCAACCTGATCCCAAATCGATGTATCTGTCAGAAAGGGGCACCGCTGCATCGGTTTGCTAATTGGTCGAGAAGATGTTGCAACTGCCTGGCAGCTATTGCTTTATCGGTCAGAATTGGGCAGTTATTGCTTGATTGGTTGAGAAGATACAGCCTGGCAGCAACCTCTGCATATGTCCTAAATGGCTACGACTGCATCTGTACTACTTTGCTACTTGTATATTGATCGAGAAGGGGTAGTACCTTTATAGAAGCTATTGCTGCATGGGCAACTACTGTAACTTCTTGCCGTCCGGCTTTCATGACTTAGCTATCTCCCTGCTATTATTTGGTGCCTTACAAATTTTTTTTCACCCCAGAAAACTTCGAAGAATATTGGCCAAGCTGATGTGCGCTGCATGCGTTTGCGGTGGGATGAACATCGTCGTCAAAGGGAAACAAGCTGACCGACGTGAAGCTCCCATTCTCGTCATCGCCCCGCATTCATCCTTTCTGGACGCAGTCATCCTTTACGTGACCGGCTTCCCGACTGTCATCTGCCGAAAAGAAAGCGGAAACAACCCCTGGCTCGGAAGTACGTAAACCTACAGAAAAACATTTTTGATTTTCTTTCTTCCAGAAATCTTAGCATATTCTCAACCTCATGATCGACAAAGATCACTAATCAGTTTTTCTCTACGGGGTCTGGAAGACCATTTTCCTCGGAGGGTGTCACAATAACTTCTTTGAGGAAGTTAAAAATCACAAAACGAAAAATTCAAACAATACCCTTTATTGTGACCATTATTGCTATCTGTCCGACGATCCGAGAACTTCTTCACTTTTTATATCCTAAACTAGATAGCATTGGTCAGTTCAAAGTGTCTGTCGGTAAATATTTTATCGCGATCCCACCCTTGACGTCCACTTGAAATTCGTCAAAAAGTTGCGAGTAGGCGATCGCCAATCGCGTCCCGCTATTATCGAAGGCGGACGACGTGACCGGAAGAGGAAAACGTCGAAATTCCCGAAGCCTCTTCTTGTTTTCGACGTCCCAAATATTCACGTAGCCGTCCGAGCCGCCGGTCGCGAATATCAAATCTTTCTTCCAGAAGGTTATAGCGTTGACTGGGTAGATTTTTTCGATTGGGCCTTCGTGGATTCTGTGGCATTTAAAAGCGTACTTTTTCTTCTGGATTTCGGAGTTCGGGTCGAGGTATTCTAGAGCTACTCGTCCTTCGATGCTTGATAACGCGAATCCTTGTTGATTTGGAAAGCTTTTTATACATCGAGTTTGAAACCTCAGGCTTGAGTCCCTTCTCTGAAGAACGTAGCCGAGATTCTTGAGGTCCCAAACGTAAACTTTTTTCCCAGACGTCCCGACAATGAATTTGTCACCGCAAGTAGCCAGCGTATAAACTTTACCCGGCTGGGGTAACGTCGTAATGCAAGATTGACATCTCATGTCCCAAAGTTTGACTTTTGAATCCCATCCGCCGGTCATAAGAGTTTTATATTCGGGAGAGAACTCGACTGATTTTATAGCATCCTCGTGCTTCCCAATAAAAACCTCTTTGCATCCCACGAAGTCGTAACATTTCACAGCACGATCCAATCCACCGCTTACGGAATGGGCGTCGTCGAAAAAAGAGCAATCGAGAACGGGAGAGCCGTGATAGTACCTCCGACGAACCGCATTGTTTTTAACATCGAACAACGTCACATAACCGTCCCAAGATGAACTCAAAAGAGAATCCGAACACCGAGCATTAAAGGTTACTTTGGAAATCGTTTCTTTTGTACTATAATTCAACTTCGCTTCTTCTACTTTTCCGCTGAATATACTTTTTTTCTCGCCACCTTTAGAAGACATGTTTTCACAAAGGAGATCTTTAATCACACAGTTAAAACCTTCCAAAAAAATTCAATGCTTCCTTGATCTATCCGAGATGCTGAGAAATTTTTAACTGACTTTCAAGTTTAAAATCACTTTTTTCCCAATAAAAACAGCTGACGTTACAGCCAGTGATGGAGCAGCTGTTTAGCTGACTGTTAAGAGACTGTTTAACTGACGATCTAATCAGTGTTTAGCTGTCCCCCTGCCTTTCCCAGATTTTCCGTTAACTGGAGTTCCATTTGCTGCAGCAGCAGCGATTCCATTGCTTTGATGAGTTTGATGATAACCTCGACTTTCGTAAGTCGACATCTGCCAACGTCGTTTTTCCCTTTTTCGACCCTATAAATGAACAGTCATTTTTAATCTGCTTTTTATCCATAGGTACGCCAATTTCAATAGAGGGCAGAAGCCGAGTTGGGCTGCCTCCCTCATAGGTGCTCTGTAGGTTGTTGGCTATCACATTATCCGATTCCTCTTAATTTTATCATATAATAAAACTTCTTTAGTGCATAATTGAAATCAATTGTTCTATTATCTTCATGTCCTTCAATTATCGAGACATCTGCGTTCTTTTAATGTGCTCTTATAAAAAAATCTCTTTCATAAAAGAGCTTAAACACTTAAATTTTAATTAAATGGATGTTTAAAAACGATAACAATAAATGTATAAAATGAGAAGATCTTATTTGTTTTGTTTTAGTCATGAAGGGCTTTTTGTGTTTGTGTTTCTGCGTAGGAGTCGCTTTAGGCGACAATGGCAATTGGGATAATTTCCTTGATATGGGATTGGACGATTTGAATGCGGATTTGATAGCAAAGCACAAGGATGTCGTCGAACTTCCAGATTTCCAGAAGGCAATGGACACCAAATATTTGGGCATCGGTTTCCATCTGAGCGCAGAAGGTACGCACGGGACTTTTAAAAATTTAAGTTCATTACAAAGGGAATCGAATGTTGATCTCGGAGAAGACATCAACGGCAACACCTACGTAAGCTTCGAAGTCGGCCTGAAAGACGTCCAAGTCGAATATGAAAACTTCAAAAGCCACTTCCTCGGTATGGAAACATCCGGTAAGATGTCCGCATCGGTCGGAGTCGACGGACTTGGAGTCAACATCACGTTTATCGTCGAAGACGACGACAAGTGCACCCAGAAATTGAACTACGCCAAAATAACGAAATTGGGAAGTTTTTACATCAATTTTGAACCCTCAGGAGTCATGAATTGGTTCAGAAGCCATGCTTTTACTTACGCCCTGGATCTCATGAGCGGCACCATCAGAGATAAAGTGAACGAACATCTTGAAGAGTACCTATCCAAATACTTAGAACAAGTTGATATTTGCTCCATGTTCAGTTTATAATTTTTCTATTAAAGTTTCAAAAACGATTTCTTCTTAATTCACCTAATTAGCGAACCATCTTACATTTTCAGGCCTTAAAAAATATTAATCTGGAGGGAGGAAGTGGCTTTTGAAGTTTTTGTTCACCTCGGACACTAAGGGCCGTCGAGGTCGATTATCCTACTTTTTTAGGGAATCTTGTGTATGGAGGTCTCTTGGCCTTAAGTTCGAAAAAAAAGCAAGAATTTGGTAAAATTTGGATTTCTCGGCCGCAAGCCTATAAAAACGCCTAAAAATGCGATAAAATTTCGAAAAACTTACTTAAAATACAGTAAATACAAGTTGAGAATTTTCCATTTCTTTCAATATGCCTCTTTATTTTAATACACTATTGACTTTTTAATTATTCAGAAAAATCTGTTAAAATTTCATTTGTAAGTTCTGTTTTATAATTGCTTAGCTCCCATTGCTTCTTCTCTTCTTCTAAAATTTGTCTTTTTTCATTGATTTTCTTCAATTCTTCCTCAATCGCTTTGGTTTCCTCTTTTTGCCTCTGAAGTTCTTCGACTAAACCGACGAGCTGTTCTTTCTTCGCATTGATTTTCGCATTGAATGCTTTCTCCATTTTCTTTTGTATTTTTTTGATGAGTATATCGTGTTCTTTTCTTTCTTTATCGAACTGAAGAAGAGGATTTGTGTCAGGGTGGCCGTAGTGAGACGCTAGCTCTGTGAGAAGATGAAATCTATAGTTTTCGTAAATTGATTCTGTGGCGTCCTTTAAATGTATTAGATGAGTCCTCACTATGAGCTTGCGTAAAATCGGCAAATCGCTGTGGTCAGGATTTTCGATATCGACGATCCCCCAAGGGTACTGACGGCATCGTATCGTCTGGCCGTCGGCATCGACGGTTTGCTCACTCCCGACGACCGCAAAAGGTATTTTTTCCTTCAAGCAATCTTCGGCGCCAGGAAACTCATAAATATTTATCTCATTCGCTATTATGTCCTTCAAAACTTTTCTTTTAATAAGCAACTTCTCTTGATGGGTCAACGTGTCACCTTTGGCTATTAGAGGGATTATATTCACTTTTCCGTTTAACTGCTTTAAAAATTCGATATCACTTTTCCTAAGGCCTGACGGTGATATGAAATAAAGGCAACAATGTACTCTGGGGTCTGTCAGTATCTCTTTTTTGGGTTTCATTTCGTTCATTAAATAAGTATCGAATTTGGATTCTATGTAGTCGACGATGTCGACCCAGCAGTCAGAATCATCATCGAATCCCGGCGTGTCGACAAGAGTTAAAAGTATTTTGACGTATTTTTCTTTCAAGAGGATTTTGGTCGAGTCGATTTTTAAGGTGGTCTTTCTCTGTGAGGGGCCTGGATGTTCTTCACCGTAGATCTCCGAAAGGAACAAGGAGTTGATCAATGTCGACTTACCTAATCCAGAACGCCCGATGACCATTAGGGTGAAGTGAAACGTTTTTTGGACGGAATTTCTGTAAACCTGGTTGGGCAATTCGGAAATGTATGAATACCGTGGCGGCGTTTTGTCCGGTTCGAACGAGTCGCTTTTCGGATAATAACTTCCTTCGCTTGAGTTAGTCTCTTTGGTTGAATTTGAGCAATCGCTTTCGTAGTTAGTATCCATTTTTATTTTGTTTATCAAACAGCTGATGACTAAATATTCGGACAAAAAGATCGGGACAAAATTCACACAGTAGCTCCACCGGAGAAACACGCATGCGCAAGCTTTCTTCTGTTGATTGCTCGAAAATCCTAGTGACTATCGCATGCGCGTAGCTCTGGTGGAGATACATAAGAACAAAAAAAATTACTTTTATAATCATTATATTACGCTTCTATAATAAGTTAATATAAGAACATACATTAACCTCGGATATAAGCGGACTCCATAGAGTAATAAACTGTGACCGAATGTAACTTGAGAAAGCTCCTTGGAGGTTAATCATGGTGGCAACACTGGATAAAACGTTGCTGAGAATCCATTGTAATATCCCTGGAGGGTTCAGGTTAATCATTAACGGTGATACCCATACTTCGACGTCCTCAATATTCACGATGCATTTATCCGAGATTTTCCCTACTGTGAAGTTCACACGGAGTACATTGAGGGCCGGAAAGATGTCTAGGCTTCCACTGACGTCTAAAGGAAAGACGCCCATCGAGAAATGATCGTAATGTAATTTCAGGTCGTCGAATGATATGGACATTTCGATCAAATAGGTTCCGTTTATGTATTTGTAGCTTGATGATCCGTACCTTCTCAAAGTCGAGGCATTGGTTAAATGTCCATTTTGTGATTGTAGGTAAAGGGGCGGAATTCCAATGTTGACGTCGGGCAAAGTAATTTGGTCGAAACCAAAACTTTTGATGGGCTTCTTCAAATCGACCAAAATGCTGTCAACAACTACGTCAGACGTGGTGTCCTGAACGTCGAACAGCTGACCAGAAGCGGCTGTCAGAAGGATCAAAATAAGACTTACGTTGATCATTTTGGGGTTGAGGAAAACTGATCAAAAGTGGCAAAACATTTAATTTATATGGAATATGATTATTGGGGCTATAAAAATTTTATGATGGCAATTCCTCATTTACAATTAATTTGCACAATGATTCACTTTTTTTTTCACATGCCGCTTTGTGCGAGGATGCACTGACGTCTTAGGAGAAAAGGTTCAAACGAAAATTTAGATCCCTCACAGTAGGTTAGAATACTCCCAGAAAAGTGATGGCTGTTTTTTGAGGTCTGAAAAGCAAGGAAAATGCCCAAAATTTTGGTCCAATAGGCGTTTATTTGCCGAAAAACTGAGGAAAACTTCAAAGTTCCATCTTACCATATCTTTGAGAAGCGGGCCTGGAAGACCGAATGTTGGGAATTTCAATGACTTTCCTTAGTTTTGGCCCATCAACAGAACTTTTGTCTCCAAAATTGGGATTGTTTTGAAAAATGAAATTGTAGACCAAAAAAAAATTTTTTATTTTTGAAAATACATTAAAAATTAAATAATTCGCAGACGTCGATTTGCTGTATGGCGGCAGGGGCGAGAATTTGAATCTGTTTGTTCAGTTCCTTGTAGAGGGTACCAGATCCGAAGTAGAGTCCCCAAGACAAAGCATGGCTCTTTATCCAGTTCGTGAAGCCAGACGGTTTAAAAGAAATGCTCAGTCCGCCCAATTGGGTGAGATGAATGTCGTTTAGAGAAGACGTGCAGTTACCTTCTTCGTCGGTCGAGATCGTAAAGTTGAATTTGACGCCGTTGCTTCCGCAGTTGACTTCAACGGAGTCGCCAAAATTGAATCCTAAAGCTCTTGCGCTGAATGTTTTATATTCGATTTTCAATTCGCTCAGTCCGACTTCTGCGACGACCGTCAACGCCCCGGAGTCGCTCTGCTTCACGTCCGCTTTGCCGATCCTGTAGAGACTGCTGGCGTTTTTAAAAAGACCGTCTTTCGCGTTGATCTTCGCCGAGAGTGTCATACCCCAAACTTTTGTCTTCAATTCCTGATCGACATCCATAATTTTCAGCGTGTCTTTATGCTGCTCGACGAGTTCCTCGTTAGCAAGATCCAACGCACTGTCGACCAAATTGTCCATGGGGTCGTACGCTTTCGCAAAAGCGAAAACGACCAAAACAACAATCAAAATCGATTTCATTTTTAAAACTAAAAAGCATAAAACAAAAGTGTTTTCTTTTATAAACTCTTTTATATCTTAACTAATCGAAAGTACTCGAACTTTAAGTATCGAAATGAGATGATTGTTATCTAAATCCATCATTTTACAAATGACAATTTAATGAATGATAAATCAAAATCGTCTTCCCATATTCAAATTCTCAAAGAAATACAGCTGTCGACCAAAAAATCAAGTAAAACTACAACCAAACGATACCTTAAGAAATTTCTCGGGAAAAGAACCGTGAAAAATCGACGAAACTACAGTGAATAAGTTCACTCGGCAAAAAAAAACAGAGAAAAAAATTTCAAAATCGGGTAAAATGGAGGAAAAAGCTGAAAAAAAATCTGCAGTTTCCGCTACCCCATTTTTTTCACATGAAAATCACGTTTTTGAACTTTTTTAGCCAAAATTTCATAAAAATTACGTTTTTTGACTTTAAACCTCTATCTTTCTAGATTTTTGGTGGTTTTCCCAGGTTTATTAGCCAAGAAATCATAGCTATCCGATTCTCTGGTATCTTCCTCGGCTCTTTGGCCTAAAAATTCCCATTTTATATCTTTTTTTTTTTTTTTTTTTTAACACTCTCAGCGCGGGTCGATGTATACATTGAGTAGAAAGTTCCCTTCTCCAGGCGGCTCAATGTATACATCGACCGTTCATGCGTTTTTTAAAAAGCGATTTTCGATGCTTAAAACAGTGAATTTCGCACAACCGTTGACATACGTTAATTCCTAAAGGGTTTTTATACCTAAATAAGGCCTTAGCTTGACTCTAGACCTTTTTCTTCATTTCAATTTTGACTTTCTAAGTAGACAGTTAAACCAGCTACTTCACGGAGACGTTTTCAGTTCAATTTTGGATTATTTTTTTACTTTTTTACTGTAAGTTTTTTAAAATAATAATTTTAAAACTATTAATTAACTTATGATCACAACTTTTTGCCGTTTTATTATTATTATTTAGCTTTTAGACCAAAAGAGTAGAAAATTAGACCAAAAGAGTAGAAAAAACCAAAAGCGTTCCTTCTCACATTTGGACCTGTTACTATTAATTTCGGGTAATTTCTTTACAAACTTATTAATTTTTTGTTCTATTAAGTTAAATTAAACACAAAATTATTTATTAGGTACAACGATCATAAGTTACAATCATTTTTTTAGTATAATTTAAAAAAAAAAGTAAAGACTTCCGAGCGGCCAAGAGCAGTGGCGAATTCGGAAACTAAAATTATGAACGGTAGCAGTTCGTTCTACGTTTCACTCTAAAAACAAGTATGTTACTTTTACCTTTTCCAACTTTATTAAGGCCTTTAGTTTTTTTAGTAGATTTTATTTAAAATTATTCAATTTTATTAATAATTATTTTAGTTTTTGCACTTAGAAAAAATAAATAACTACCCATTTCCGCTCTTCAAAAATTTTTTAGTTAAACAACTTTTCATTAGCGTAGTGATCCGCGCAGTTTTTTTCTATAAAATTTTTTTTAACGTTTTTTCCCCCAGTTTATTTCACCGGATTTGAGATAATCTTTACCTACTTACTTATTAAGAGCCCGTTTTGACAAAAAAATCGTTAAATTAACTAAAGTTTCCTTTCTAATCCCAACGGTTTTTTCGGGAATCCCAAGCCGTTACAAATGGCTAGTGACTTATTTTTTTTATTTTTTGTCATCAGAAAAGCAATTTTGAATAATTTGAGTAGGTACCTAAAATATTTCGCACCCGTGAAAATGTATCCACACAAAAATATATAACGAGCAAATGTAATAATATAAAAAAAAATTAAGCTAATGGCTACAAGTAATAGGTTGACCACTTAGAGAAGTTGATCCTAGTAACAGTTCCAAACTGGTATGAGAAGGGGAAAAACATTGCGGGATTGCCTACAAATCTGATCTTTTGTGAGGGACAATTAAGCCTTATTTTGGCATAATTAACATGCCAAATTAATTTTATACTTCATTATTAATGTTTTTGGAGGTAATTAAGTAGTTTGACGAAAAAAAATTTTCCCGCCCCAGGGTGAGATTTGCCAGTTGGGCTTGCCGCGCTGAGGGTGTTCTTATTGCCATATTCAGAGATTTTTTCAACTTTCTGGGCAAAAACAGCTTTTCTACTGAATTTTTGCCGTCTTTTAAGAAATTTATGCCAAATAATGACTCATTATTTTTATATATTGACAACAATATTAATAACGAAACAACTTAATTTGTTGCACCTACTTATGACTGATAAATTGTTTTATGTCGATAAAATCAAATGATAATTTTTAAGTGTTGCCAAGGAGAGTGGTGAGTAACTAAAGGTAAATAGAAAATTTTTCCTGCCAATAAATCTGTGAAGGAAGAAGTTTTTAGGTCAAAACTAAAGAAAACGCCTGACAATTTTGTAAGAGGGGGTTTCTTGGTTCAAAAATTGAGAAAAATTCGGAAAAATCAGGAGAGAAGGTCTTGACAGAAAAAGTACTAGTTTGAAGAGCTTCAAAACGAAAGGGGGAAGTATAACGGAGGGAGAAGTATAAGGGAGGGGAAGTACAACGGAGGGGGAAGTATACCGGAGGGGGAGATATAAGGTATAACGGAGAGGGAAGTATAACGGAGGGTGAAGATTTTTTGTTTTTTCAAAAAATTTTCCAACTTTTTTTTTCTTTTTTGAAAAATTTGCAAAGTTTTTTTTTATAAATTTGAAATTTTTTACCCCAAAATTTTCTAAGTTTTTTTTTCGAAAAATTTTTTAAGTATCAAGGCAGAAATAATGGGATTTTTGCCCAAGGGAGGTCCCTCTCGTTTCGAAATTTCTCCCTACTAAAATGACAATTAACGTAGAAAAATGATAAATTTTTTACACCAAAATTCTTAAAAAATATAAGTCTACGCTTGGTAGGTAAATCTTGTTATTGGGTTGAACTATCCAAACTAGTTAAAGTCTAAAAGGAAAGAAAGAAAAACAACAAATTTATTTTTAAGCGGCTTGAGGAGGGGCGATGATAGGCGCCCGAAATCGATTGCCAAAAATAAAGGAATAAATTTGAAAAACTAGTTTGGATAGTTCAACCCAATAACAAGATTTACCTACCAATGATTTACCTACCAAACAAAATAAAATAAAAAAATACCTGTAAGTCTACGCTTTTCCAAAGACATGTATTACAATAAATTCTCTTTAAGCACTTTAAAAAACCGCGGCCTACAAGTTTGCAGAGTAAAAGGTGGCAGAACAACAAAATATCCCACACTCCACTCTTTTATATTTTATTTAACCCAATTTTTAATCAATTTATGATTTTATTTCTTAGTACGAGTGATCAATTTACTATAAAAAGTAAATTTTAGTCAATATCCACAAATTGTGGGAAGTCCTCCAGTATCTTATCTCTTATCAGTGTTATCATTCTTGCCTGCCAACCTCACAAACGGTAAATACTACAAATAGAAATATATTTAAATAATTAAACAAATTTTGAAATATAAAGATTTAGTAATATTATGGCTTATCTAAGTGTATTCACTAGACTCCCTGTTCGTATTTGCTTAAGCAGATGTGTTAGAAGTTTTACAAGTCAAACGATTATAAAAAGGGATTCTTTATTTATTAAAAATAAAATAAATACTCAATTTACGTTGAGAAGTGAGTTATTTTACATTTTTGCTTTTTTTTAATTCTTAGAGCTGTTTTTGTTTCAGTGATGAGTTCGGATAAGAAAGCGAGAAGCGTGAAAATTGAAGATTTGCTTTCGACGGCGAAAAATGTCGACAAAGGTGAAGATAAAGCGATGATTATCGACGTGAGGGAGGTTCATGAAATACAAGAAACAGGAATTATTCCGGGAGGAGTCAACATTCCATGTAAGTATAATTTCTTAAGCAAGAGTAACCAAAAAGCCATTTCAAATCTGATAAAATTTGCCTTTCTTGACCAGAAGATCAAAAAACCTTCAAAAATCTGGTAAAATGGGTGAATTTTGTCCCAAATTGTGGGATATATCATAAAATTGGGATGAAAAAAGCAGTTTTGAGGCCAATTGACCTAAAAAAAGGGTCTAAACTCCAGTGGAATAGGTGTAACTTGAAAATCCAGAGAGAAAAAAAATTAGTAAAACTCTTTTAAAAAGGTTCCCCTCAGCCGAAGGATCAAGAAAAACTGGCCAAATAATTATGACCGAGGAAAAAAGTTGATATTTTAAATATTTTTTAGTGGGAACCGTCGAAGCTGCCATGAGTATGGATCCTGAAGCATTCAAAATAAATATGGGAAGGAAAAGCCTGATATCGACACCAAAATTATTCTCTCATGCCGTTCAGGAAAAAGAAGCCTTGATGCTTATGGGCGTTTGGAAAAATTAGGATTTAAAAAGTAAGCCAATTTTTTCTTTTCTATTTTTCAAATAACTTTGTGATTTTAACTTTTCAGTCTCTACAATTACGAAGGAGGTTGGCTTGGATATGAAGAATATTTGAAAAAGACACAAAAGTCTTAAAAGAAATGCGATTTACATAAAATTGTTCTTTACGGTTTAAAAAAAAAATTATTTTATTTTTTAATAAAAGTTTTGACTTGTGGAAGTGAGCTAGTTTATCAATGTTCACCTCAATGAACCCAATTTTTCCAAAAGAGTGACTTTAAAAAAGTAGTAGTAGAGCTTCCGACAAAAACTTCCTTAAAGAGAAGTAAAAATATAGGAAGGGGAAGTATAATGGAGGGGGAAGTACAACAGAGGAGGAAGTATATTTATTTATTTGAGTTTATTTGTATAGCTTACATAAGCGTTACAATTCATTTTGTATTAAAAAAAAAACCGTCGACAAAAAATGGAGATAAAAATAGGTTAAATCTTCTTAGGTAGGGCAAATTTTAAAAACTTATACAGATTGGATTTGAAATTGACATCTCTGAGTAGGGACAAAAGGAAGGAGAATGAAAGGATGTGGTCGTCAAAGCTTGAAAGGCGCGCCTCCCGAAAAGCCGGGCAATCACACAAAAGTGTGTGAAAGAGTCCTCGCTATTACCACCACACGAAAAACATGTCCTAGACGAGTCGAAAAGGTGTTTATTTTTTTGAAAATAAAGGCAGAAGAATTTTGACCCCCCTACTCTCATTTGGCAAAAAAGTCTTTTAAGGATATTGGTTCGTTCGAGTGGAGGATCGGGTTACTCTCTAAAGGGAATGTGGTGCAAATTAATTTGAAGTAAAGATTGAAGGTGGAAAGATCAATTTTATTGCTGTCCTCATTCCAGAGTTTTAATCTGAATTTTCTCAGGATCGAATCCCTTGCTTGGTGGACTCCCCGCGAGTTCTGTCTCTCCCAAAGGTGGTCAAATCCCAGTGCGCCCGTAAGGTCCTTCAGAGACCTGGCCCAGTTGTAGCGACCGTCCTCCCCTTCCAAAGATGTGATTTGGAAGTTGTAAAGTTTCCGTGGCAGTCTGTTGTCATCCATGTCCAGGAGTTTCTCCCACCAGCTAAGAGCCCTTTTGAGGATTTCAAGCTTTATGGGATAAATCCCCAGTTCCCTCCTCACATAGTGGTTGGGGGTGTTCCGAGGGAGGTGCAGCACGGATTTGAAGAAATGAACCTGAACCCGTTCCAGCGCTTCACCGTGCTGCAACCCCCAAATTCCAACGCTGTATAGAGAGGTAGCGGCCACGATGGAGTTAAAGAGGGTGAGCCATGAGTCTTTGACTGCAGAGTGCAATAATGCCGGGGAAGAGAGAAGCGCTGAGCATGCCGCTATGCCTTTTTTTACCGATAGTTTGGAATGTTCATGAAACAAGCCTGAGGACGAAAAAAGGACACCTAGATACGTAAACTGGTTAACAATTTGCAGCTTTTGCTTATTATATGAAAAACTCAGCGATTTTTTGAGGGGGCCCGCTCGTCTAAAAACCATTATTTTTTATTTCTCCGGGTTGACAGTTAATAGATTAGTCAAACAGTACTCTTCCAACGCATTTAGTTTCAATTGAAGGTCGATAGGTGAGTAACCCAAAAGAACCATGTCGTCTGCAAAAAACAAGCAGATGACATCAAGTTGGCCATCGACGTCAATACCACGAAAACCTTTATCACGGAGAAAGTCCTCAAAGTCCGCAACAAAGAGGGCAAAAAGAATCGGCGATAAAATATCACCTTGCAAAATTCCTGACGACTGCTTAAACTCAATTAGCTCACCAGCATTTGAGGTCAACGTAATTTTTGCATTGGTATAGATGGATCTTAAAATTTTTACGAATTTGCTGCTGACTCCAAGGCCGTACAGTTTCTTTAAGAGGAGCGAGTGATTGACCGTGTCAAACGCCTTTTTAAAGTCGATGAACGCAGAATACACTTTTCTACTCTGTAGCCGAGTAGCTTTATGGACCAGGCTGGCGAGTGTAAAGATATGATCTTCGGTGCCCCTTTTTTTGCGAAAACCACATTGGTTTTCTGGGAGCAGATTACGGTCCTCGGCGAAGAACACAAGTCTACTATATAGTATCTGAGAGAATAATTTGTAAATCGAGTTGATAATTGAAATGCCTCGATAGTTATTAAGGTCTTGCTTGTTACCCTTCTTAAAGAGAAGGAAATACTTAATTTCACCCCAATTTGCGGGAGTCGATTCCAAATCAAAGACTTCGTTGAACAGCGAGACAAGATTTTTTTCCAACATGAAGGAAGAGCTTTATAAAATTCGTAGGATAGGCCGTCTACTCCAGCAGCCTTTTTGTTCTTACATAGCGACAGAGCACATATCAGCTCGGATTCCTTTATCTTGTCATCAAGGACTGAAACAACCTGGCTGAGGAGGGTGAAGGGTACAGAAGGGGGTTTTTTTGGGAAAAGCGAATCAAAGTGACTTTCGAGATCCCTCTTGCTGAAAGAGGTGGGATAACATCTAGATTTCCGAAGAGATTTGACTGTTGACCAAAACTCGCTACTGTTTTTTACTTTCGTCAATTTAGTTTTTATTGCCTCGTAATGAGCCGATTTTTTTTCCTTAAGCTTGTCTTTCAGAGTTTTTTCGCATCCAGATATCTTTTCAAACAAGTCTCGTCAAAATCATTTCTTTTACAGATCCTTAGGGCTCTTCGGGTTTCAAATCGGAGGGAGCAGCATTCCTTGTCAAACCAAGGTTGCGAGAATTTGTTATCATTGCTTCCGAGTCGCTTCGTCGACGTCATTCCTAGGTTCTTTGATTGGTCAACGATACTTCTACGCAGGAATTCAAGCTTTTCTAAAGTTGAGGGTGGAGAAACTGACAGATCAACATAACAAGATTTCATGGCATTCGTAAAACCACTTTTCAGGCCGGGCTTCCAAGCGACGACCTCAGACACCATACCCCCTTTGCGGCTACAGCGCGCGTTCTCGACATGGGGAGCATTTAGTGAGCTTAATATGACGAAACAAGGAAAATGATCGGAGGAAAAAACGTTGTCGCCGACAAAAAAGTTTAAAGTTTCGAAAACACCTATGAAGTTCGTCCATACCAAATCGATGCAACTTTTGCCTTTCTCTCTAACAAAGGTGTACTGTGCCGGCCTGTCTCCGGGAGAACGGCCGTTCAAGGCAAAAAACCCATGGTTGTCCATCAAATCAACCAGCCTCCTACCCTCAGGGGTACAATGCGGGTCCAAACTCAATCTTGTGTCGTATAAATTGCTACCGGTGAATAGCTCCTCGTCGCCCTGATTAAGGTCACCGATACGACAATTCCAGTCTCCGCCAATCAGGATCGTTAGGTCTTGGTACCTTACAACAATTTCGTGGAAGGCCTTTTCGAAATTAGCGCTACTAGACTTGGGGAAATAAACAACAGCTAAAATAAAAGGAACTGGTTTTTCTATGAGAACGAAACAGAAGTCGTTGGACGCCGACAAAATCCTAACGCTGAATCTTTTCCTGTAGAGAATCAGTAAACCACCACTAGCGCGACCGACCTTTGCGTTACGGACAGCTTTTACGGATATAACGCTATAGCTGTTAAAAGTAGCTGGGGAGAGGTCGCAGTCCTTAAACGTTTCGACCACACACAAAAAATCCGCGTCCGAGAGAAAATTCAGATTTGCGATTAAATTATTGTAACCGTGACAATTCCAAAACATTATCTTTAACTTATTATAGGGAGGACTAGTAGAAAGTGGGCAAGTAGTGCGCGGAGGGCGGCTAGTTGTTTGGAGCAAGGGAAGGGAAGGGGGCGGGTGACTATGATCGGAGGGGGGCTGGGAGGGGTGTTCTAAAAAAGGGTGTGGGGGGGATTGCCGGGAAGGGGTGGTAATATAAAGGTGGAAGTATAAGAAAGGGGGAATAACGGAGGGCGAATTTTTTGTTTTTTTTTTTTTCAAAAATTTGGATATGAAGAATATTTGAAAAAGACACAAAAGTCTTAAAAGAAATGCGATTTACATAAAATTGTTCTTTACGGTTTAAAAAAAAAATTTATTTTTATTTTTTAATAAAAGTTTTGAATATAAAAGTTTATAAAAGTAATAAAAGTTTTCTTTTTTAAATTTGCATTTTTTTTCAAAAATATTCCAAGTTATTTTTTTCAAAAATTTTTGTTAAGTATCAAGGTAGAAATAATGGGATTTTTGCCCAAGGGAGGTCCCTCTCGTAAGGCGTGGAAGTGTGAAATTTCTCCCTACTAAAATTTAAACTACTAAAATTAATCTAAAAAAAGGATTTTTTTTCACCAAAATTCTTAAAAAATAGAAGGTGCCAATCATTGGTTAATTTGGTAAAAATCGGACCAACGGTTCGGCCGCAGCGAATTTTTTAAAATTTCAAACAGACATATCTCCCTCATTTTTTTGAAATTCAAAAATCGCCCTCATTAGTTTCTTGTTTACCGATTAAAGAAAATTTGATGAAAATCGGTTGAAAATTGTGGCCGTAAAGCGTTCCGGAAAAAAAATGCTACGAATGGACGGCCGGCCGGCTCCACAGACAAAGTTGAGATGGGTCAAGATCAATAATCGATTTGATCCTCCGGGGTCTGGTAGACCCTTCCACAAAAACCCGACGTCGAGGTTATCACAATAACTTCTTTAAGGAAGATAAAATCGCAAAAATCCGAAAATCCTTTAGAAAAGTGGGTAAAATTTTTATGAATTTCTAATATATGGATGAGGTGTATGTACTGTAGTATTCTGAAGTATGAGAGGGCCGCTGTAGTGTGATGCTCTCTGCCGGTCGATTATTGAATCTTCTGCTGGCACTTTAAAATCGCGAAAGCGAGAAAAGCTGCCTTGTAAGTAAAAGCTTAGAATTTAGGAGATTCATTCCCATTCTAAATAGATCGCCTAATTTCTTAAGCTCCGGGGCTTCTTCAAGACCTGGTCAACCTAAACATTGAAGACTTCCTAAAGAAGTTATTGTGATACCCTCATTGTCGGGTTTTTGGGCAAGGGTCTTCCAGACCCCTAGGGTCAAATCGAATCTTGACCTCAACTTTGTCTTTGGAGCCGGCCGGCCGTAGCGTTTTCCCGAACACTTCACGGTGATAGTTTTGAACCGATTTTCACCAAATTTTCTCACTATCTTCCTTTAACGCGTAAGAAAGTAAAGTAATTTGCTTGCACAATGTTGCAGATTCTGTTCATATATCTAAGTTTTATATTTCTTCTTCGTCATCTGATATTATATTTAAAAAGAAAATTAAGTTTAAAAAAAGTAGTACGATAACTAAGTTTTCTTTAAAAATATACTCGAAGGTGAGGGGAGAAACGTTTGGTGGGGCGGTTTGAGAAACGCTTTTCGCCGAGTTCAGTCATAGCTGAAGCCCTCACATTCGTCAAGAGTCTTGAGAAAAAAGCACCGTCGACAAAAATGCCTCGTCCAGCGGTCGGGATAGATCTCGGTACGACTTATTCCTGCGTCGGCGTCTGGCAGCATGGAAAAGTCGAAATCATCGCCAACGACCAAGGAAACAGGACGACCCCAAGCTATGTCGCTTTCAACGACACCGAACGACTCATTGGAGACGCCGCCAAAAATCAGGTCGAAAGAAAACTTAAATCATAATTTTAATCCTCATCCTATTATATCGGTAACCAGTCAACCTAGAATTGAACCAAATTACCTAACCATCCTTTTGGCTATACCAATTATCCAGGTGGCTATTCATTATCAGGTGACCCCAGAAAAATGGGCCCATCGTACATAATTAGATTTTGATTAGTTCTTTTGTTGCAAGGAGGAAAAAAAGGAAAGCAAAAGCAGTATACCAAAGTATACCAAAACTTAACTAATTTAAGATTAGGATGTTAACATACTGGAATTTTTTTTTAGTGGTAAAAAGAACACTTTGGCGAAGCAAGAGTACCAATAACCTTTTTGACGCTTCGTAACTCTGAAACCATTCATTTTATCAAGACAATGAACAAAACACTTTTTGTTGCAAATTTAATTTAGATTATTTTCATACTTAATATGTTTTGCTCTAAACCTCGTAGTTTTCGAGATAAAATGTGATAAAAACCGATTTTTGACACTACCTGGTGGTTCAAACGCACGGTCCTTTTTAATTAAGAGTGTATTCTTATTTTTTTGGAGGTAATAGAAGATATGAGGCGTTCCGGATACGAAGGGCGAACTCGACAATTTTAAAGTTTCGGTTTTTACGTATTTAAAGGAGAAAAAATGGCGAACTCAACATAAAAATTATTTGGGTGTATTCACCAAGGTCTAGAATCTGAAAATGAAAAAAAAACTGACGTCGAGGGTATCACAATAACTCTTTAAGGAAGTTAAAAATTTGTCCGATGTCGAGTTCGCCCTTGTATCCGGAGCGCCTCATATTTAAGACCCTTTGAAAACGGATTAAACCCATCAACCTTGATCAATGTCGGTTTATTGTTAGGATCGTAAATACGGCACATCGATTTACGTTCTAAACATGCGATCACCTTTTATTCCAAAAAAAACAAACAATGCCTTCTAAATCTCAGGATATTGTTGCGCGAGGTCAAGGCGAAGCCAAATAGGGGCAGGAGCGGTGGACCCTTTCGAACTGAATTATAAGTTCATTTTATATCGAACCCCTTCTAAAAAGT
>JACGAQ010003210.1:0-31679 GCA_014119065.1 Orius insidiosus | reverse complement strand
TTTTTGTACAGGTATAATTGTTTTTATTTAATCCCGAGTCTTTAAGTATTCGTTTTCAGGTCCTCATAAATATCGTTTGGTTTCTTTTATCACCCCGAGGGCGATCCACCATTACCCTTCGAGAGAAGATAACCTTTTAGTCTGCTCATCTTACGTAGATGCCTCCTACATGATAGCCTTCGGATATCCCATAATAGTAACTTGTACAGTTTACGCCATACTTACACGTAATATTCCTGAAGCTTTTAACGAGTCTAAACATATCGGTAGGTAATCAATTTTAGAATATTATTTAATTAATTTTTGTTAGGATTTACGATGTATACAACTTGTGTAATGGCGCGTCGTCCTCTTTATTTTGTAACAGGAAACCACATGCCTTTGAGAATAACGATGTCCGTCGCCATTAGTTTATCAGCCAGTGTTACCATCGGCTGTTTATTTTCACCAAAAGTAAACTAACTTTTTATGCATTAAAAACAAACGATTTCGTTTATTGTCGTAGCTATACATAATATTGATAAGACCTGAGAGGAACGTGAGGACGAGTATGATGCCGACTTCAAAGTATAGCGGGACGGTCAAGTCTGGAACGTCTGCAAGCGTTATGGCGGCTGCAGTCGCCGTCACCGACAGCCAAAAATTGACATACGTCAACAGTGAAGGTGATTTTTTTGTCGTTACGATTTTTGATTAGAAAGTGCGTTATGTTTGTAAAATAAAATTTAGAAAATGTAGCTCCCCTAGTAGTGGTTCCCTAATTTAAAAAGCTTATTCTTGTTCTTTTGGGGTCAGTAGATTTTGGAAGCATTTTTTTTTCTCTCTCTCTTTTTCTGAGAAAGTAAATAAAACTGCTTCGTAATTCGCTTTCCTAAAAAGGGAGTGATTGAAAAGAACTAAAGGACTTTAGTTTCTCCGGAAGAGGGTTAGGCACTTCACCCACCCAACTACCACCACAATGCGTGACCAGAATTAACAGAGAAACTTGGATAATTTTTGTTCTATTAATTCTGCACAAAATAAACACTTTTCTTGTTTCCTTAGGTAAAGGATCCTCGATAGAGTTGAAAGGGAAGGGATATCATTTCGGCCAAAGCCAGTTTTGGTGAGCAAGTCGACTCAAACCTCGCCCGAACTGAGCAACAACAACTGCACAGAAGTTAAAATCAACACCTCCTTAGTCGGGAACGGCCCCATAACCAGCGACGTACAATTGTAGCATTAAAATTACCCTTTTTATTTTTTAAACATCAGACTGTAAATAATTTTATATTTTTTAAATAAATATATAATAAAAACCAATCTAATTCGGTTTCTTTCGGGGAGTACAGGTTGTAATTTTGTTTCTGTATATACAAAAAGTTTTGTAAATAATTTCTTTTTAAAAATATTTTCTAATTGTTAGCGAATTAAGAGAACATTTAAGTAGTTTGGCCTATTAATGCCCGAACGCTGTGATCGCCTCAAAGTAGTCACCATTTCTGAGCCCAATGAGGGTTACTTTGATGATTCAGCCCCCCCTCCATTATGTAAATTGTAATATCTTTTTTAAAACATATAAAAAAATTTTATATAATGTAATCTTCGGATAAAATAAATTTCTATGTCAAGCGCATAAAAAAAAAGCGTTCGTGTACCTAAACGTATAGAAAAAATTATATATTACGCATAATGTAATAAGCTCATTGCCTGTGGTAAACTTTTATTTAGGAAAGTTTTAATAATTTAAAAGGAATTTCATTTTGTCAGGACAAAAGAATTTATAATTACGCTTAGTTAATGTTGTGATCAGTATTTTGTTTTATAAAAAAAACATTACTTTAAAAAGGGAATTTTAAACAAAAGAATAAAATTTATCTGTTATTTATGCTGTCGTCTTTTTTTTAACAAACTCTCAGCCCTATTTTCAAAAATTTGATTTTAAACAGTTCAAAAAATTAATTTAGATCAAAGTCAAAATGGCTCCTAAAACTTAGCATAAAATAAGTTCACTATTAACATTGGGCCTTGCGAAGTCTGGAAATTGAAGGAATGAAAGTAGGTATTTCGCTATTCCCCATTTTTGAAATTCCACCGTCTTTCGAGTGTATCAGAATATTTTAAAAAGGATTATCAAGTACATTCGAAAATCCGTCTATCGAGGGTATCATTGTATTTTAAAAAGGATCAACTAAATCATATCATTTTTAAAGTATTTTATTTTTAACAGACAAAAAAACAATCTGATATTAGAAAAAATTTTAAGAAAAAAAATCAGACAAAATCTCTGAAGTACATAAACCTGATGAATTCGAGTTTTGTAAAGTCTCACTAATAGCAATTTATCAACAAAAAAGAAATGGAGGAAAAACAACCTTAAAACAAACCATATTCTAATAATAATTGCGATCTAAAATTATTAAAATACAGAAATTTCAACGAAACAAAACCTCTACAGCACCTAAATTTGTGTACGTTTAAATTAAATTCTCTAGGCAAAAAAAAAAAAAAGAAAATTAATTCTAAGTTTTAAAATTTGATAAATTATTAATGTGAAAAAAAGCGAATTGCTTTTAACTAAGTTTTTGAAAGAACCTTCGAATATTACAAAAGAAATGTTTTATTAAAAGGTCTCTACTTGGGTTAAATAACCATAAAAATTTAGCGATAAATAAATTGATGTCGCAAACAGAAAATAATTGCTCATGTATTAATTTGGCTAATAAAACATTTTCTTTTATTATTTACAATTTTTATTTAAATATAACCATAAGTAGAAAAAACGCCCTTTGGGCACATTTGGTTTAAGGCGAATATTTATAATAAAGCCTTTTTTTTTCTCAATGTCAACCTTCAATTTGTTGAGCCTTGAAATTTGGTTTTATTGCCTATTCTTTTAAATTGGCCTCGACTTTAATTTTATATCTTGTAAGATTTGAAGTATTGAAAAAAACAAAAAACGAAAACATAAATTCTGTAAATAAATAATAAATACAAGATTGATCTTGCTAGAGGCTAAAGTTAAAAAAACGTTAATCCTCTTCTTTCTTTCTTTTTTATATCACAGTTTGTATATTTTATATAAATTTTTTTTATCTCGAATTAATATTAGACCTAATAGTTTTAGAGAGCTTGTTCCTCTCTGGGGAGGTTGCATTAAGGTCATTCGTCGTCCGTGTCGCCATCGCTGGAAAAATCCTGCGTTGGTATCGTCCGGCTGTAGGGAATGCCGGACATTTGACTAAAAAAAAGTTAGAGAAATTGTTAAATCTGTGTGAATAGCTTACGCAAGGCTCTTGTAATGATTGAGCCACTCCTGAAGCATTTGAGCAACAAGTAAAGGCCTTCCATGAACCCTTTGTTGGGCGACGAGAAGTCCACCGCTGGTAATATTAACGTCTAACCATCGGCGAAGAAGCCTTTCTTCGCTTCCAGTCTACAAGCCAAATATAATACACATAACGTTTCAAAAAATAAAATACCTCAGCTTTGGTTAGAAAATGAATAGGTAGAATTTTCCTGTCTCTGTCGACAAGAGGTAAATAACAGACTTGTTCTCCACGATTGTCTTCAACTATTCTAGACGACCCGAGTCCAGTCTGGGAGTGTGAAGAATAACACTCGATTGGTACAAGGGCAGAAAAATGTCCTCGGGTGTATCCAAGAGCTACTGGCGACATACTGCAGAAACTTGGCTCCCATAGTAATGGCAAGTATACACCTAATAAAAAAAAATTATTACAAAATTTGTCTAGAGTAGTCTTGTTGTAGTTTATACCTTCAAAACCGGCATATCCGAGAGCTTCTCCTCGAAAACTTTTGACGAATTTAACCCCATAGACGATTATCGGACGTCGCAGAACATGAGCTAAGGCAAAAACGTGAAGTTGCTGAAGAGAGGAACCTGGCTGCGAAGCTCTTTTCACCAACGCAGACCAATCTTCCGCCCACTGCGATTCACTTAAAGTAAAATAACTGTCTCGCTTGATTCGTTTCTGACTCCAACCATCGAGGATATAATCTATAAATAAATTAATAAAAACAAAAAAAAATAAGATTAAAAACAAATGTGCTCCATGATGTAAAGAATCGGCCAGAGCTCGTCTCAATAAAGAGTCTCGGTCGAAAACACCCCAAGTCGCTTGCATCAACGAATCCAAAGGCAGTCACCTTGAGATCTAAATAAAAAACGATTATAAAACCGAAATAATGTTTAAATAAAAACAAACCGATTCCAAAGTGCATGAAGTCTAGAGCCTAACTGAACAGTGATTTCTACAGACCAATTTATAACAGCGGGTTCGCTTTCTAATTGTTGTTGTACATCTTTGTCTAAAAGTTCATCAAAAAGTTGTTCTTGAACTGAAGCGGGTAAGTCCTCAATTTCTATTTAAATAAATTAATAAAACGATATAGACTAATTAGAAACAAACCAGCTGGTAAAACGAATGTGTTGAATTCGGTAATGAAAGGAAAAGGTATCGAGCGTGAATGTTTCGTGTTGAATATGGTGGCAGCATGACGACGTATGGCGGAAGCGAGTTCTGGCGCAATGTACGATGGGACGCGTTTCAGACCAGTCGCTCCGCCACCATCAATCGAAGAAACAAGCATCGCCAACATTTCTTCTCTATGAAATCTAAAAAAAAAATTATAACAAAAAATATGAAATATATTTTACCTGATGGCAAGATGAACTAATGTGTGACCGATGTCGAATGCGGAAGGTCGATTTAAAAGAGAAACTTCGGCAGGTGAAAGTTGACGTGTCGGGTCACCTCCTTTGCTTAAGAATTTAGCGACTGGACCCGGATCGCCTTCGAAGACACCCATACAAGCGTTCAACCACGTCCAATCGGCTTCTCGTCTTCGGCGATCGTATCGTAATTATTTGTAATACTTGTCTGACTAGCTCCAATATCGTCTCGTCTCGAATTCGACCTAAAATAAAGAAAATGTGGTCAAAACTTGATAAATAAGTAGTAAAAATTCCTACAACCAGAGCCAAAGAAAGCCCCTCACACCTGGAAGTCCAGATCTATCATTAAAAAAACACTGAACAATTTTACTGAGGAAAACTACTAAAAACCAGAAAAATCCTAGGTCAAAATTTTGGTTTCAACAACTTTTGTGCCAAAAAAACATTGACACATCAAAATTCTAAAAGCACTCAAACTGAATAAGGAAAAAAGGGATCCGCCACACATTTTGACAGGCAAAAAAGTTGGGAATCTCTCCTTCAGGCTGACAGATCTCTGCCATTTTTTTAATTAAAAAAGGTTCAAATTTTCAACCTCACGATCAATAAAATATTAAAAATCACTTTTCTCAACGGGGAAGTCACTTCTAAAACCAGAAATGAAGGTAGTACAATAACTCCTCTTTAAGAAAGAAAAAAGGCGTTTCATGACTGGAAATCAGGTTTCCTAAAGGTTCAAGAACTCTGGGGGTTCTAGGATCATAAAAAAGAAAATCATGTAAAGCTAACTGAGATTAGAGCCTGAAAAGTCCACTTCAATTGGCCCAAACATATGTTAAGGTAAAAAAAAAGTAGCTGAGATGTTTTTATACCTTTTGATGGGGTTATCTTCGTTGACAGTAGCATCTTTTTCGGGTGATGCTGGAGTGATACGAACGGACGTGTTATTTGGAGAAACTTGCCCTTGAGGTTGAACAGTTGTAGGAGAGACAGAAGCTTTAAAAGAGGTTCCGCACATAATGCATTTACGAGATTTCGGATAGTTTTCATAGGTGCAAATCCGACACGGCCATTTCGAGACTGTATTTCTACAAGTAGCACTCGCGCTTTCGTTACACTCGCTTATCCTCAGCGGTTTCATCTGCTCGGTTAGAAGATCGGCTGCGTTATACGAAGATGACGTTTCAGGTTTCGAGGAGCTCTCCTCATCGTCCGCTTTCACCCCGAAGATGTTCTTCGAGCTCAACGGCTTCGGTCCGCGACACATCGTACACTTCAACGCGTTCGGGAAATTCTCATAAGTGCAGTATTCACAAGTCCATTTCACCTCCTGGCTCATAACTGAGGATAACCCAACGCCTCAAATACCGCATAAAACACCCCAGGGAAAAACCCCTCAACTAAATATCAACTCTCAACCTTATTTTTTCCACACATTTCATTTTCAAACGAAATCCTCTTTAGTTCAACTTGGTAACTTATTTCATTTTGACTAGTACTCCAGATGATCCAAACTGCAACACATGAAAAAAAAACTTTCAGTACAAACTAAACTAAAACTCTTTAAATTTGAAAAAAATCAAAATAATTAAACCATCAGCTGTAAACCTCAACAAAAAATTTCAATTAGACTAAAATTAAAAACGAAAACCTGTGCCAAAACTTCACCCCAAACTAATTTTGACACTTCAAAAACTATGGGAAAAAAGCATATTAAAATTAGGCCATACCTATCAATCAAAGTCGATCATTTCATACAAACTATAACCCCATATATAAGGTTTAAAAAATGGATATAATTAGATTTATTCAAAAACAATTAAGCTTAAATGTAATTTTTATATCTAAAAATTACTTTTCCTAGTTCCTACTACTAAAACCTTTACGTCAGCCGTAAAGGTTCGAAATGAAGGTGAACAAACATATCGATTTAAATTAAGTATTTATTAATAAATTTTAACATTCTTTATAAATAATGACAAATTTTTATCAACATCTTATCAATAAAAATAATAATATAAAAATTAAGTTATTCAAACGCTAAAAAATTAATTTTTTAAAAGTCCACGTGCGTTGAGGGATATTTGTTGAATGAAGAGAAATTTGTTTGTTAGAGTGATTCTAGTGTTTAATTTTTTTGTTTAGTTTTGAAGTGGGTGGTTCCTCAATAGTTTCAAGACTCATTAATTTTTTATGTCTAATCGCCCACTTGTTATTGTTTTATTTCCAAAAATGTTTCTGTTTTGACTTAAAATTTTGTTTTGTTTCTATTTCTTTGAAAAACAAAAATGTTTTTAGCATTTTTCTTTTTAAATGTTTTATTTGATAGTTCGTATTCTTTTAATTTTGAGACGAGGCTTCCGGTTGTGAAAAAAGGCGGTGACGGATCCTATTTCGGATTTTCGGTCGCCGAACACCAAGTCAAAGATGAGCCACCAAATCAGCAAACTTTAGAGAACAGTTGGTGAGAAAAAAAAAGCCAAAAAAAATTTACCCTCAAATTTCTTGAAAGTTCTCTTTTAACTTTGGCCCGTTTATTTGTTTACATGAAGGGTTGATGACTCACGGAAAAATTTCGTGTGATAGCATACTTATTAATAGTTTTATTAGGAAACAGAAGTGGAGGGACCTACTTAATTTAAAGACCGTTTTAGATATGATCTGTTGGGTCTTTTTATAGGACGAACAGACGCCAAACGTCACTTCAACAGTTGGTTTTCACCTAAATCTCAATTTTAAATCTTTCGTCTTTTGTTTAAAATAGCAAAATGTAATTTGTATGCAGAAAACTCTCGTAGTTCTATTAATTAATAGTATGACTTTTCTTTTACCCAAAAAACTCCCTTTGTTATAATTTTGAGTTTTCCTTAGTTGTTTAGTAGATTTTCTGCGTTCCCTTCAGTTTTTTAAACAAGAAACCACAAGTTTACTGGAGCTTTGGTCGTTATCTTATTTTTGTCCAATAACTATCGTTGATAGATTACATAGTTTTTTTGCCCAAGATACTCTTTGTTTAAATGTGGCGTTTTCCTTGGTTTTTTGCCCATTATGGCTCTGTTAAAATGTGCGTTATCCTTGGTTTTTTTGCCAAATATGGCTCTGTTCAAATGTGGGGTTTCCTAGGTTTTTGTCTGAGACACCCTCCTTTTAATTGTGGCGTTTTCCTTCGTTTTTGCCCAAAATGCCTTCTCTTTAAATGTGGAGTTTCCTAGATTTTTTGCCAAGTATGGCTCAGTTCAAATGTGGCGTTTTCCTTGGTTTTTACCCGAAATAACTTTCTGTTTAAATGAGGGTTTCCTTGTTTTTTGCCAATTGGCTCTCTTCAAATGTGGCGTTTTCCTTGGTTTTTGCCTAGGTTCAAATGTGGCGTTTTCCTGGTTTTGCCCGAAATGCCTTCTGTTTAAATGTGGCGTTTTCCTTGATTTTGCCTAATATGGCTCTGTTCAAATGTGGCGTTTTCCTTGGTTTTTACAGAAATAACTTTTTGTTTAAATGTGGCGTTTCCTTGGTTTTTTGCCTAGGTTCAAATGTGGCGTTTTCCTGGTTTTGCCCGAAATGCCTTCTGTTTAAATGTGGCGTTTTCCTGATTTTTGCCTAATATGGCTCTGTTCAAATGTGGCGTTTTCCTTGGTTTTTTGCCTAATTTGGCTCTGTTCAAATGTGGCGTTTTCCTTGGTTTTTTGCCAATTTGGCTCTGTTCAAATGTGGCGTTTTCCTTGGTTTTTTGCCTAATATGGCTCTGTCAAATGTGGCGTTTTCCTTGGTTTTTGCCATGCTCTGTTCAAATGTGGGTTTCCTTGGTTTTTGCCCAATTTGGCTCTGTTCAAATGTGGGTTTCCTGGTTTTTTGCCAATTGGCTCTTTCAAAGTGGCGTTTTCCTTGGTTTTTTGCCTAGGTTCAAATGTGGCGTTTTCCTGGGCTTTTGCCGAAATGCCTTCTGTTTAAATGTGGCGTTTTCCTCGATTTTTGCCTAATATGGCTCTGTTCAAATGTGGCGTTTTCCTTGATTTTTTGCCTAATATGGCTCTGTTCAAATGTGGCGTTTTCCTTGGTTTTTTCCAATTGGCTCAGTTCAAATGTGGCGTTTTCCTTGGTTTTTACCCGAAATAGCTTCTGTTTAAATGTTGGGTTTCCTTGTTTTTGCGCAATATCAATATGGCTCTGTTCAAATGTGGCGTTTTCTTTGGTTTTTTGCCTATTATGGCTATGTTCAAATGTGGCATTTTCATTGGTTTTTGCCTAATATGGCTCTGTCCAAATGTGGCGTTTTCTAGGTTTTGCCCGAAATGCGTGTTTAATTGGGTTTCGTTGGTTTTTTGCCTCTGTTCAACGTGGCGTTTTCCTTGGTTTTTCGCCCTAGATATCCTCTGCTTAAATATGGCGTTTCCCTTGGTTTAATAGTAATAGTTTAATAGAGGTACCTTTTTAATTGACTTCTTTTATTCTAGGATACTAGTCGGAGCTCCGTTGGATCAAAACGAGCAGCCGTTCACAAATCATTCAGGGCACTATGGAAATGCCCGATAACAACGAAACATACAGACTGCCAGCAAGTTATCACCGATGGTGTCAAAGGTATAAAAAAGCAATAGTATACTGAACAATTAAAAACAAAATATACCTCTTTTTGGTGACAGTTAACAAACAATTTTCATTTAAAAAGAAAAACGTTAATTTTTGGGGGGTCCATGTTTTTCGCTGGATGTCATTTTTGTCATCCTTTTTTTTTTATTTTTTCATTGGTGGTTGGTTTAAAATTGTCAAATGTGTTCTGTCAAGTAAAAGTTGTTTGGTAAAAAAAAAGTTTTATTTATGTTTTCTCTTTCAATTTTAATAATTTAGAAACTATGATTTTCCAACAGCAAATGCAGAAGGCATATATTATACAAGTAAGTCGATGAATGGAAAGTGTTATCGAACGTGCATGTTTTGTCCTGTTTTGCATGTTTGCCTTGGGGATAAATTCATTCTTAAGCATGTACGACGTCTCATTCATTTCAGGACTGTAAATATTTCGCACAGAACAAAGCACCGAGCACCAAAAACGCATTTTCATCTTTCCCAATTGTTGGGAACCTTCATGCATGGTTTGTGCATTCAAGATAATCACCGATTCGATTTTATCATTTTACAAACAATTGTGATGCAACTAAAGAGTGAAGAATTTACGATTGTGTTTTAACTAATACCTTTTTTAGATAGATATTTTCTAATCATTGGGATTTTATAGAATAGTTAACTCATTTTTAAATACGGCGCAAAGCAAGGCTTAACCATGCTGCCATGCCCATTCATATCTACTGCATCATTAATTTTTGCCAGCTAAATGGGGAACTGCAAAAAGGTCAAGGAAACAATTTTTAAAATGCAATCAAAAGAAAGTTCCTCGCTGAAAAACATATGACAATGATGCTAGCTAAAAAAAATGGCTGAATTGAAAATTGGAATAAGTGGTGCCTTATGGCAAAAAAACAAGAGGAAAACGCTTATCCAAATGGTTTCTTGGCCAAAAAACTACCTAACAATTTTATTTAGCCTTTTTTTTTTTTTTTGTGGAAAGATGAAGAAAATCTTGCTTAATGCGGAAAACCACCGAAAATAACCAGCGAAAATCGGTGTTTCTACACCAAAATATTGCAGGAAATTTTTGAAAAGGTCCCTGCCATGGGAGAGACAAGGATGAATGGGCACAGAAGAGGCCTCAGAAAAAATATGGATTTCTGGACGGAAAGATCATGAAAATTCGAAGAAAATCTTGTTTAAAGCGGATAAGTCCCAAAAATCTGGTGAAACAGACCAAAATACTAATTGTTCATTGGAGAGATGAGAAGTGTGGAAAGTGAAGATGCCTCAGCTAAATTGAATCTGACAATTTTAATTTTTTCAGGAAAGTATCCACTCATTTAGAAAATCCCATTTGTTCCGTCAATCGTCTGCTTCATGTTTACATTTAGTTGTTTTTATGTGAGGTTTTTTGTGTATGGCACAATTTTAGAATAGAAGGGTGGAAATATTAGATTTAGAATCAACATTTTAGCTCTGTTTTTTCTCACATTCGATTTCTTTAGATGTCGATAGTGTGGACTTGGTTCCGCCAGCTCCAGACGAAATAAAGACAATCAATGGCTCGGCGTGACCGTCCGAAGTGAAGGAAAGGGAAAAACTGTTTTGGTAGGTTTAAATTAATTTTTGATTTTAATATATTTTTTATTTTAGGTTTGTGCTCATCGTTATGTGAAACAAGGAAAAGACTATCGCTTCGGCGTGGGCTTTGTTACACTTTAAGTTCAGATTTTTCAACTTTTGACAAACCGATTGATCCTTGTCAAGGAAGGCCAACAGAAAGGTTTCTTTAAACAGTTTTTTGTACTTTATTTTATTTAATTTTTAGATCTCATGAGCAATATGCATACTGTCAAGCTGGTACAAGTGGACATTTATATGATGGTATGGCTGTTATCGGATCCCCTGGTACTTATACATGGAGAGGTACCGTTTTCGCACAAATCGTTTCTGGGGAATTTCTGATAAGGGATAAATCTGTTTATTTAACCCACATACCGACGACATCTCACCTGTTGATAAATACAGTTATTTAGGTAATATTCTGTTTACGTTTGATGATATAAACTGTTAAATTTTTAGGTATGGCTGTGACTGCTGGTAATTTCTTTGGAACTGGAATCGCTATAGCAGCTGGCGCACCACGAGCAAACGGAACAGGACAAGTTGTATTATTTACCAAAACTAAAGCCAGAGTTCTCATGAATACAAAAATGATTCTTTCTGGTGAGATGATAACTTCGAATTTCGGCTACGAGCTTTGCACCGCTGATGTCAACGGGGACAAGTAATTTTATTTATGACCAAAATAAATTTTTAACAAAAATTTCAAGGCTTGAAGATTTGATCGTCGGAGCTCCTAATTATTTTGACAAAGAACACGGTGGAGCGATTTATGTTTACATAAATCATAAATCTGACTGTAGCCTTCAATGTGAAGAGCCGATTAAAATAAGAGGAAACCAGAATCGCGTTTTGGAATTTCAATCGCTCGTCTTGGCGACATTAACAAAGATGGCTACGAAGATATCGCCGTTGGTGCCCCTTATGAAGGAAACGGTGTCATTTATGTTTTTCTTGGGTCCAAAAATGGCACAATAACCGAACCTTCACAAGTAAACAATTAAATTAATTTTTCATTAAATTAATTTTTTTTAAGGTTATTTATGGTGGTGATAAATATGGTATTAAGACGTTTGGATATAGTTTGAGTGGTGGACTTGATTTGGATAATAACGGTTATCCAGATTTGCTCACTGGAGCTTATGAGTCGAATGCCGTCGTTTTCCTTCGTGCTCGTCCCATAATTGAAATAATGACAACCGTACAGCCTGAATCTGCTTTAAGAAATATAGACCCCATGGTCAAAGAATGCTATGATTTCTCCGGCTCAAAATTGGCTTGTTTTAAGTTTGAAGCTTGTGTTTCCGTTTTGGCGATTGGAAGCGACAAAATTTTAAGAACCGGTTCATTGCTGAAGCTCAACTGCACCCTTCAAGCGGACATCAGGCGTCGTTTTTCCCGAGTTTTTATCAACGATGAAAAATCAAAACCGCATACCGTCCACAGTATTATAAGCCTCACCAAAGATCCCAACACAAAAGAATATCGAACTTGTCATCACAACACCGTTTTTATAAAGGTATTTTCCTTAAAAAATCGGTATCTAATATTTTTTTAGGAAGAAACCAAAGATATACAAAGTGCGATTGCGCTTAGGTTGAGCTATAGTTTAATTCAAGATGACCACCTACTGTTAAACCTGGCGATAGGCTTGTTTCTGTCGATGACTATCCCATCTTAATATGCAGCAAGCTGATAAAATTTTCCATGCTACCTTCCTCAAAGACTGTGGCTTCAATGAAATCTGTGAAAGCCAGCTTCATATGACGCTTCTCTTCAACTTCCTCGTTCTCGTTTGTTTTTTTAAGCTAAAACTGAAGAAATCATTGAAAACATTTTTTAGGTGCACCTGGAGGTACATGGGATCTCGTTTTGGGCGAATATGAAGAAGTCATTTTGAATTCGACTGTTCAAAATTTAAAAGAAAGTGCTTATGAGTCATTCTTAATAATTTCTCATTCTCCTAGTCTCAGTTATGTCGCACAACAGGTATTGTATAATTAAAAAATTATCATTAATTAAATTTTTACAGGGTAATACTGCAACGTGCACAAGAGTGAATGAAACGCAAGTTGTTTGTTCTTTGGGAAATCCATTGGAAAGCAATGCAATAGTCAATGTCGTTTTACGATTTGAACCTTTGCAGATAATCGATGAGGTTTCCGAAGTTCAATTCAACCTTTCAGCGAATACAACAAGCACTTTGGTGGAGTCTCAGGGAGATATAAAATTGATTGCATCGATAGTAAGGAAAGCTGCTTTAAAACTTAAAGGTTCAACACGTCAAGAAGAAGTTTTATACGGAGGGACAGCTCGCGGCGAATCCGAAATGGAATATAAAGACCAACCTGGCAGCAGGTTAAGACATACTTATGAAATAGTCAACAATGGACCTTGGCATGTAAACAATCTTGAAATACACATCGATTGGCCTTTTCAAGTCGCCAATAATAAACCGAGAGGAAAATGGCTTCTTTATATGGATGAAGAGCCCACAATTGAAGCGGAAGAAGGAGGAGTGTGTTCAACCTCTCCAGGTCAAGTAAACCCCTTAAAATTAAAAGACAGAAATACTTTACGTAACCCGGGAATTTCCCGGAATACTACGGTTAACCGTATCAGGCGTAAACGAGATCTTGAGATGATCGTTAAAAAAGACCCTGATAATATCGTAAGAATGAACTGTAGAAACAAGACTGCATTTTGTTTCCGTTTCCATTGTGTAATTTATAAACTTATGACTAAACAATCAGCCGTCGTAACTGTCATTTCTCGACTTGGAATAGTACGCTGGTCGAGGATTATCCTAAAGTGAAGGCTGTCGAAATTGCATCAAACGCACGACTTTTTGTACAAAGCCCAGGAGTTGTTGTGACTTCAAAAAGTTCTGAAATTGAAGCACAAGTCGTGACGTCGCTCGGGGCGGTTTCGCTGAACAACAAGCCGCTGAAGGTGTCGAATTATGGATGATACTTGTCGGCGTTGTTGCCGGCATCCTTCTTCTCCTCATCTGCATCTTCCTTCTCTGGAAATGCGGATTTTTCAAACGGACCAGACCAGACCCAACATTAAGCGGCAACCTTGAAAAACACACTGTTGACGATTACCACGACTATTAAGTACTTAATATTTTATTTACTGTGATGTACTTCTGGTTTTCTCAGATTTTAAATTCATCCCAAATATGGGTAGTACTGCCTTTTTTCTCACTTAAGTCTGACTTATCGCATAAACGTCAGGGTTTTCTTATTTCAGTCAGAATAACTTAAGATCTCTCCTATTAACGAAAAAATTGCAGCGGCCTTAAATTTTAAACTTTTTAAGACTGAGCAAACTTTACAATGCTTATAAAATTATATTTTCAAATTTTTTCCAATGCTTAAGCTTTTTTTAAAAATAAGCTTGCATTCTGTAATTTAAGAAAACATTTGCCTTCATTTGTAAACTCGCAAAATAATGGCCTTAATTCTTAATTCCTTATGAAGGAAGTGCTATTTTAGTACTTATTAGGTTAAAAAAGCTTTAAATTTTTGACTAATGCTTACTTAAATTAGTTATTTTAATCAAAGTAGGTTGTGGTCTAGATTCGCTTTATTTCCATTAGAAAATATTCCATTTATTTTAAGTTTTTCTTTAATTTTTAAGTCTATACGAAGTTTGTGCCAGATTTTATATAATTATACTATGTGATAAAAGTAAATTGACTTATTAATCCCTTTGTGTCTAAGATCGCAGGCCACCTGTTGAATTTTTATGTAACTTAATTGATTTGAGGTTAGATGATGGAGGTTATTGAGGAAGAAGGCAGGCTCTGTTGAACGTGGGGATGGAATTCATCTGGGAGAGGCAATCCCCCAAGTTGGTTGACGTCTATTTTGACACTATTTTAAGGAAGTTGAGGTTGTCACTATGGCAGAAGGATTCCTCCTCCATTGCAACAGCCAGACAGAACCCTACTTTGCGATCTGCTGCTCAAAATTTCCATTAGAAAATAATTTTCTCGATCTGGACCTCCCGCTGGACGGAAAAAGACTGTACTGCCAACTAAGGGTATGCAATTTTAAATACGGCTTCATCAGAATAGGGATCAAAAAATAAATTTTGATCCTAGCAGCTTATGCCCTGCGTGTGGCTGCGGTGACGATGACATGGACCATTTCTTGTTTAACTGCACGGCACTCTCGACCATTCGGGATAACCACCCCGTGCTGGATTTTATTTTCCGTTCTCGATTCTTTAAATCGGTCATATCAAAAAATGAGCTGAGGTCTCTTAATGCATTTTTACTCACGGCCTCGAAAATTAGAAGCAAATAAATAAAAAAAAAAAAAAAATCTGTTAAATATTAAGAGTCAAACTTTTACTTTTTGTAAATCAGCGCTCTAAAAGAAAAATCATTTTGTGAAACTTTTTATACTTTTTTATGCTTGTGCTCAAATCTCATTTTGTAATGCCGCCCCGGCTGTACAATTAAAAAATTAAAAAAAAAATATATTGAGGAAGAAAAGAGAATTTAAAAAAATTAATTTATTGTTCATAATTGAGAAATCCAATTTTCCATTTCATCAAGATTATCTTCTGCATTTTCATCATCTTTATTTAACGCATACCCTTCAGCGAATGACACAACCATTGGGAGTAACTGAGTAAAATCAAAATCTTCATTTTCAAATCCCAAATAAATTTTGTTAGTTTCGCTTCCATCGGTACTTTTAAGTGAATGAGCCCTTGTATTCCTCACAGTATTTCTGTTTAAAAAATATTAATTAATATTAAAATTTATAGAAGTCTTACAATTCTTTTTCGAGGAGATTCTTAATAACTGAGATCCCTTTAGCAGTCGCATGGTCTTGTTTGTTGCAAAAAATAAGTACGTTTTTACAAGTATAGAGGTCGACATCCGTCAAAATTGTGTAGAGGTAGCTAAAAAAAGGTTGGAATAAGGATATTGACCAAATAAGGATTTTTTTTACTCGGCGACATCTCTGATATCTTTCTGAAGAGTTAGCGAATCCAAAACAAAAATGATAGCGCGAGCATTCTTCTTATGTTTCTCCAGAAATTTACCTCGAACTCTTTCTTGTCCAGGAATGTCGACCAGTTGGATCTTTCGCTCCTAAAATATTTGATTAACACTTCGTTACTCACGTCGGGTCCCTGCGGACCCGACTGTCTGTTTTTTCAATATTTCTTAATTTTATGCTTCTCAAATTGCCCAATGGGATTTATCTATTCTATTTATTTGATAAGAGCTACTGTTAGGTTATGTTTTTACTTTCTAATACTAAAATTTATAGCTAAGAGAGGCATATTGACCCGACGTGAGTAACTACGTAACAAGAATATAATTTTTTTTTTTATAATTTCCCCTTTTTTTATTGATACGTGGTTACTCACCTCGGGTCCGTAGGGACCCGATGACGTCATTTTATCCCGCCATTTTACTCCTTGAACCAATAGAACCACATAATTTTGGGTCAATTTGACCCGAGGTGAGTATTCATGTTACAAAAATAATGAATTGATACTGCATTTTTAGAATATTTAATTTCAATTTCCAAATATATAACGCATTTTTTTGCATAATGTGTAATTTTTGTAAGAATATTTAGCATTTCAATTATTTAAAAAAGCAGCTTGAAAAGCAATTGGAAGTTAGTTATATATGCAATCAATTTTTGAAAAGTGTAAGATTGAAGGAATACACTTTTGGAGGAGCAAGTTTCAAGTCATCAATAAATAATCAAAATAATTGATTTCCAATTTTTAAATTTATTAAATCAAAAGAAAAACGTTAAAAGTGATCAAAAAATTGAGTATTTAATAAGTTTACATCGTTTGGACAATAATTCACTAATTTAAATACTCGGGTCCGCCCAGACCCGAGGTGAGTAAACTTGTAACTTTGTCCAGGTGAGTAACGAAGTGTTAAGATATAATTTTAATTTCAAGCTTACTTTTAAAGTTGTATATTCATAGACGTTGTCCATAATTGAGGTATAGGTTTTAACATAATTCTTCCTAATAAGACGATTGAAAATAAGAGTTTTCCCACTATCGCTGATTCCAGTAAGTAAAACAGTCCTTTTACTCTTCCTGGTATACCGATATACAAAGAAAAAAACTAAAAAAATATTATTTTAACCTTTCAAGAAATAAATTTTTACCGATTGTCAATAAAACGACGATCGCCGAGATAAAAACGTTGATGAAAAAGGAATCTCCTTTTTTTTTTTCCGTCATTTTTACTTATTTCGTATGAACCAAGACGTTGGACACGCGAAGATGTTATAAAATTCCCATATGTTCGTAAGTTTTATAAACAAAATGTTGTAGAACAGCAGAAAAACTGGTCACGCGACTTGGCAGAATTCAAAAGTAGAAGGTTATATTTATGGAATGATGTAACTGTACATGGACACCAACATTCCTCTTATTCCCCCACGCGTTTTATCCCACTTCTGATGTCCAGAAAACGATTAAAGAGTAAAAAGCAGAAGATTTGTTAACTAATCATTTGCCTCTTTGGTTTTTTCTCACTTGGAATCTCTAAATCAGATGTAAGACTCCCTACATCCCGGATTTGAGGCGTTTCCTCGGATTTTTTGGCCAAAAAATTGTGTTGAGGGTCCTCTAAGTCAGTTTTTCGGGCTTGAAATCCCAAATTTATTCCATTTTTGCTCGTTTTTATTGATTTTTCACCCAAGAAGATCCCTTTTATCCAATATAAGTGAGTTTTTTGATCATGAAACACCCATTCTTCGTGTTAAAAGGAGTTTTGCCGGAGAAACACGTTTTGCAAACCCTTTCAATAAGGAATACCTTTTGACTTCTTCACAGGTTATTTGAGCCTTTTTCTTGGTTTATAGGCCACAAAACCGCTTTTTTAAACCAAATTTTCGGCGTTTTACAACTATTTGTCCTAGAAACTAAATTTTTTCTTGTTTTCAGGCATTTTTCTTAATGTAATAGTCAGGGAAACCCCTTTTTACCCGAATTTAAGGGATTTTCTTAGTTTTTTGTCCTTCTTCTTACACTTTCCGCAGCCAACTCACGCTCTAAATTAACATACTTTTCATGTGTAATTTCCTGATTCTGTCAGCACAATCTTATCCCACTTCTGATGTACAAAAACGATTTTTCTAAAGTTAGGTAATTTTACTTGTTATGAAATAATATAAATAACGAATAAAAACTTTTTTAAAAATTAGTACAAAACAATTAATTATTAACAAGTGAATACTGAAACCCAGCGACAGGTAGTTTAGGAGAATAATTAACAAGAATATGGCGGTTTAAATAAATGGAAACTTTGTTAACAAAAACGTTTCCGTTAAGTTTAGTCTGGTAGTAGAGTTTAGGTTGGTGGTCCTCGTTAGGTTTTTCTTCTTTTATGAAGGCCATCCAATAATCGACGTATTTTCTTATCAAGGCACTTTTGCTTAAGTCAATGGAATATATTGAAGAATGATTCAGTCTTTGATTAATATGAATTTTTATTATATCACTTGACGAACCGAGAGGATAAAGTATGAAAGTTAAATCTTCCATATATGTTTTGGATGAATCACCATCTTGAGTAAACATCTAAAAAAAAATCATAAAATCAATGACTGTTTTATTACTTACGTCAACACAGTTCATAAAATGTCTTTATCTGTTCTTAAAACGATGGCACTTCTGGTTAACTTCTCTTTTACTTTATAAAAACCCTCACTTAAGGGGTAAAAGTATGATACTTGGCGTAACAATGGGCATAAGTGAGGAGGGAACTGATCTCTTAAACTAACATCAAAATTCAAAAACCATCGAACTTCTTCAGAAGAAAGAAATAAAGTTTTTTCCACAATCGCCATCTCTTCTTCGTTCATACTTAAAACCTGATCTTTTTCTTCAATAAATTTTTATCTTCTGGAGAAAGTCCATCTTTAAAAAAAATCTAGTCAAAAGAGTAAAAGTTTGTGAATAAAATTCATACCTTCAATTTCATTTCTGTACTTAATCCATTCAAGTACTGACAAAAACAAATTAATTTCTTCAATATTTAAGAAATCTTGTTCAAGTATTATTAAAAAATCTTCTAATCCCAGCTCTTTGTAGCATTGTAGAATTTCATCCGTTTTAAATTTTATAATCTAATAAAATAAAATTGATTTTTGAGAGAGAAAAAATTGAGTTACTTCGTGGCATTTTCTCAAGAGATTATTTAATTTGTAAAGATGAGCGAATGAGTACAAAAAACAAGCATCGGCAGGTTTAATGTCGTTTTCTAATTCGTTTAAAATCAATTTTTGTAACCGCGGCACAAGAAATCGATCAGCAACTGTGTACAATGCAGCTGCATCTTTAACCGAAGAGAAATCAATTGGTTATAATAAATAAATCTATAACCAAAACAAATAAGTTTGACTAATAATTTGTTCGACTTACTTTAAAAATTTTTCAAACGTTTTTGGACTGATATCTTCAATTATGAGCTCTCCGTGGCTTTCAATCCAATTTTCTGAGTTGAAAACGGCCAAAAATAAGGGCTCGAAAGCGACAATGCGAAACGATTTGATGTAAAAGTCTAAAAATAATAAAAAACATAAAATTGTTTTGTTTTTTGTTTTTTTTTTTTTTTAAATAAAAACCTGAATATCAGAGCCATTAATGATTTTTAGGGTGACGTCATTAAGTTTCTCTATTCCATACAACTCGGCTATTCTGTCCTCAAGTTTTTCTTTGTCTTCAGGAAGACTCATTTTTCTTTCAGGAAAATCTGAAAACAAGAAAATTAACGTTTTTCTACAGTTTTTGGGAGAGGTAGAGATAAAATTGATTAGTGTTTTTTTTTTTTTTTAAATATCCGGGGGTGCTAGCTTAATAGCCCCTACGCACTTAAATCCTAAGGGATCTATTGTGCTACCCCAGCTCTAGGGATCAGATTCTGGAGACTGGTAGAGTTCTCATGAACTCCATCAGTCTCCGGAAGGCAGTGCCTTTCAGGTCCGCCAGTGTGAGGAGTGGTTTGCCGAAGTGCAGGTACCTTCTCCTCGCGAGTGCTTCGCATTCGCACAAAAGGTGCTCTGTTGTCTCTGCACACTCATCGCAGAGTCTGCACCTCACTTCTGCGATGCACCATGTTCCTTAGGTGATATCTGACGGGGATTAGTGATCTTAACCCATCATAGGGTTTTTGCGGTGCCGGCCATCCGTCTCACAGCCCCGATCTTCAAGATTTTTTTCGCAGAATCTTCTTTTAATAGTTTTCTTTAAAACGTTAAGAGATTTCTATGAAATTTTTAATAACGGTGTTCTCAGTTTTGTTAATTATTGGTACTATGTTCACCAAATACTTTATCAAAAAATACATTTGTTTCTTTTGATGTTAGGGAGAAATTTGGGGTGCTCACGCCCGTATTGTGAGGCTTGTCTGAGCTAGGACTTCCATTTTTTCTACCTTAAAACAGGGAATGGGCATCAGTACTTTTGATCACTCTTCTAATTGGGAAGATTGACACTTTCTGTCTGACCAATCATTTATCATACAATACCCTGGAATGACTAGCAGTCAAATTTCGCCCATAACTCACCCTAAACTGCACCCATAAGCTCTTAAGTCAACACTTTTAATTAGATATTAACCTTAAAAACGTATATACTCACAGAGGCAATGACGATGATTCCAGAACTTCTCAGATTTTGATGACACCTGACACGCTATTCTACTAATTACAAACTTAAGGTAGATAAAATATCGCTTTCAACATATTACAGAGCTTGGACTGATGACTCATGAATGATAACATTGATAACAAAAGTAACCTGTGTTTTATAAACATTGCCTTCCTCTAAAGTACAAAATGAAATCAATATTGACAATAAAATAAATACATCAAGGAATTCTTTACGCTTTTTAAAAGGTAAAAGAATCAATAAAAGTAAAATATTTGAAGTTTTTAATTTGTAGATGAGTTGCTCTGAAATTAAAGGAGAAGTTGGGAGTGATAGAGAGGATGTCAATGTTAAAGAAGATAGTTCTAATAAGTTGAAGCGTTATTCTTGTTCTCTCTGCGATTATAGATGTGTTGAGTCGGCTGGTTTGAAGCGACATATAAGGAAGCATACAGGGGAAAAGCCATATTCATGTAGTTTCTGCGACCATAAGAGTTCATCAATAAGTTCAATGAAAATGCATGAAAGAAGGCATACAGGGGAAAAGCCCTACGTGTGCGATATGTGCGAGTATCGCTGTGTCGACTCAAGTGCTATGAAAGTTCATAAAATGATACACACAAACGAAAAACCATATGCGTGCAGTTACTGCGATTATAAAACTTCAACGACGACAAGTTTGAGAAAGCATGAAAGATGCCACACAGGCGAAAAACCTTTTTCGTGTCCTATCTGCGATTTTAGAACGTCCGCCTCATCTCGTTTAAAAATCCACATTTCGACCCATACGGGCGAAAAGGCGTATGCATGCGACCAATGCGAATATAGATGTAATTCCGGAAAAAATTTGACTTTACACAAAAGAAAGCATACGGGAGAAAAGCCGTATTCTTGTTCTCAATGCGATTATAGATCAGCGTCGCTTCCAATATGAAATTTCACGAAAGGCGACATGCAAAAATAAATATATTTTTGTGGGCTCTGCGACTATAAAGCGTCTGTTCCTCAAGATTTGAAACGACACGAAAAAATACATGCGGGAGAGCAACGCTTTTCTTGTAGCTCCTGCGATTTTAAAACTTCCTATTATGTACACTTTCAAAAGCATTCCTGGGAAACACCAACGATAAACCCTTTTCTTGTGGAGTATGCGAATACAGGAGTTCTAACCCTGGAGACTTAAAAAGGCATATTAATAGACATATGAATAAATTAAAAACCTAACATTTTTTTTAATGGAACACCTAGTTGCAAAAGTCATGTGAAACTTCTCTTAATTAAATTTTTATTTTTCTAAATCTTCTACAATTTTTAAACCCATAAATTGACAACGGTAGCCAATTTGTGCTTGAAGAGAATATTTAAAGCTGTTTGTTCCAGCCATTTTGAGGCCGTTTTTCTTTTGAAAATAAAAAAAATCATCCCTTTTCATGATACAATGGCTTAATTTTGTATCAAATGTTCACCTCTTCCAACATTCAACCCTGGGATTTTTTAATCAACCCTCCAATGAGTTTTCCACCCTTCCGCTGTTACTGGACTCCATTCAAGGCCGGAATCCTCCTCCTGATGGCCTGATTATTGATTATTCCAACCTCCCTCCCCTTAGAGAAGATTCCATTCATTTTCAGACCGGAGTCTGTCATAAAGAAGCAACAGATCGTCATAAACAAGTAAGTTTTTCAAATTTTAAATGATACAATCAGAAGTACAATCGTACTACGAATTGAAGGGGAAAAAAGGCATAATTGATGAGAGAATTGTAAATCATAGTAGAAACATAAGGTGATAGTGCAAAAAACAGACTTGACGATCCTAGACAAACCTAGGTGTTCTAGGGTCACCAAAGATGACCTACAGGGAGCAAAGGTCATCATTGACAAACTGGAAGTCTGAGGTCACCAAAGATCAATTGCTAATGATTCCATCACAGACCATACTGCGATGATTACTTTCTCTTTTCAGATTACTAAAAATGGCACAAGTGATCAAATCCAGAAAAGCAAAACCTCCTGAGAATGTTGACGAGTAAAAATAAAATATTAAAAACCTATCGTTCACTACGTATATTTATTTTAGAATGGATGATTGGCAAAATAAGCTGAATACGTTAGAGCATAAATTTTCTCGTGTACCACATGAAGGTGCTGACCGATCTTGTCATAACTGCTTCCGACGGATGCAACTCAAAAGTAAAATAAGTTAACGCTCCGGCTTTAAATTTGTTCTTTTTTAAGGTTTTTAACGCCAGCAGGTTCGTTCTTTCGATATCGAGCCCTTATTTCTTCGTCATGCTTACCGGTGACAACTGGAAAGAAGCAAACGGTGAAGTCTTTCTAGAAGAAACCGATCCTAAACTTTTCGGACTTTTTTTAGAGTAAGTACATATCTTATGAAGTTATGTGTAAACAAAGTTTTAATTGCAGCTTTGTTTATTTTCAAGAGATAAACTAACATCCGTGAAAGAAGCCACTGAACTGTACACGCTTTCTGATCGTTTCCTACATAAAAAGCTCAAAATGAAATGCCTGGAATTCTTATATAGCAACATCGACAATACAAGCGTCTGTGCTATTTGTCAATTCGCCGAAGTTATAAACTTAGAGATTTGGAGAAACGTTGTTCTGCTGTATGAATGCAGTTTTAATTTTTTTATTTTACTCTGTTTTTTATATAGAGGATACATCAAAACACGGAGGAAATTTTAGACGAAATTAATTATCAGAATCTTGAGGTGTTTTCGATTTGCACAATTTGAAACAGCCGGCCTTAAGCATAAAAGAAATCGATTTGTTCAAATCGGTTCAAAATTGGGTAGAATGGAAACGCGATAACGGCGGTAAGTCAATTTTCTCGAATTTAATGCTAATTTTTTAAAAAAGAACCTTTAACGCCTGAAATGATCGGACTTATAATGGAAAGATTCTGCTTTTTGAATATGACTTCTAAGGAATTCGCCGACGGACCTGTAGTAAGCGGAATGCTCAAAGATGAAGACTCCTGCGCCATTTTTTGCCATATGTCTTCCGAAAACAGCAAACGTCTTTATACTCGTTTAATCCTAAAGTTCGAAGTTGCTATCCGATTCTCAATTTTCATTCCGTCGGATATTTCATCGATAGTTTGATGTGCTGTTCGATTTTATTCGACATTGATAAAGATATTTATTTAACCGGAGTAGAAGTAAGTTTCACAGAGGTCGATTAGCCATTACAATTTTTTTGATCAGATTTGGACCAGAGAGGGCCGCCCCAATGAGAAATACAGAGAGAAATCCGTATGATTTTGTACGCGATGGGGAACAACAACGCAGAAATAATGACGCGACGGGTTATAGAACAGGATTTCGAATGCGCCACGCAGTTCATCGTTAAATTCGAAAAGCGCGTCAGCGTCAGAAAAGGTCGGAGATATTGGCTCTCGATGAAAGTTTACGAAAAGAAGAACTACAGACTCGCAAGGCTCAACGGTGTCACTTTAACAGCGAGCAAAACGACGTTTAACTTTTATGAGGACTCCAGCCCGGATTATCCGCCGTATTTACCGTTGTCCGCGTTCTATTTCGAAAACAAGTTAATGAATGTATCGAAAAAATAAATTAAACACCTAAAGTCTTTGTCTCATCTACCTTTTCTCAACCACACTTTTTTCGGATGCAATGATGCTGCCTAGCTCAGCCAAAGGGCGAAAATACAGGCCCAAGAAAGGCTGAATTTTTCCCCATGAAGATATCCCACACTTTTCAGCCAGTCCAAAATAAAATCAACAGTCACGAATGATCAAGCGGGATAGATCAAACATCAATGTTTACAAAGTTTAAGTGATTTCTTCAAAAAAAGACTTTTAACGTCTTTAATTATTTGATAATTTTACCTATTTTTTCCTAGATTAAATGCTTACCGACCTTACTTTTTTTTTATCTTTCAAATAGACGATATTGAAACTTCCTATATAAACCTGACGAAAAGTTCGTTTAGCAATCACACTTCTAAGATGAAATCGATAAACGTATTAATAATCAAATTTTTAAACAATTTAAAATAGATTTGTTTTAGATTTTCCTATTTTTATTTCTGGCATGTGCTCATTCTTTACCGTCGAAGAACTGGAAGAAAGATATCAACCAGTACATCCCATGGAAGTTCGGAACCTGTAAATTCAACACTTACCAGACTAAGTTTCAGCCGGAATTGGTAAAAAATGAAAAAAAACAAAATTCATTTTATCATAATTGAATGTAATTACTTGCATTCAACGAAGCGTTTTAAAAGTCCTCATCAGGTGTACATTCCCTTTTAGTCTTTTCAATCAAAAATTTCATCATGAACGTCTTCTTAAGACACTTTTTAGGCCAAAACACGTCTTGGAATACCCACGTATTTTTTTATTTTAGTTTTTTACTGGAAAATGGCACGAATTAAAGAGTTTCGGGAATTTCATCTTTCAAGTTAAAGCCAAATGTACGACTATTGAGTCAGAAATAACAGGAGACCGAATAAAAGTTTGAGCTATCAGTACGAACCGATGTAAGGCATTATTTATAAAGGAAATTTATTGTTTAATATTTATTTAGGATAAAAAAGTACGTTTACATTCGAGGCTCCGCTAATTTAACTGACGTCAATAAAGCAGAGTTCAGCATTAATACGACTAGTTTCCGGTAAGCCATTTATAAATTTAATTTTTAAAAATTAATAACGATGTTTAGATTTGACCAATCTTGAATTGCCTTTCACTGTATTAGGAACAGATCATGAAAATTACGCAGTTGTATATTCCTGCCAAAAAGCATTTGGATTCATCGCTGGTAAAAAAATTTTAACAAAAAGAAAAACAGAGAATTTTCTTCTTTTACAGAAATGGGTTGGATTTTTACGAGAGTTCCAGGAGATCAGACACACATGAAAGAAATAGAAGAAGTCGTCGAAGAAGCGAGGTTGGACATGTCGGATTTCAAAGATCAAGAAAATACCCAAAACTTGTCCATCCAACCCCCAAAATTATAGTTAAATAAAATGTTTAAAAAGTATTAATTTTATAATCGCTGACCTAAATGCATAAATGATTCTAATTAACGCCCAACATTGACCTACTCAAAAGAAGGTCCGATTCACGAGCCCTCTGCATGGAAGACTTCCAGAAAAAAAATCAAGTTATGCTTATTTAAAATATTCACTGGATATAATAACTTAATATACAAGTCAGGAAATAAATAATAACATACCAAAGGATGAAAAAGAAAAAAAAAGTGAAAATTGCGCAATAATGTGGTTACAATTTTTCAAGAGATTGCATCTAATTTTTTATAATTTTTATTTAAAATTTACCGGCGAAACGTCAAAGAAACAATAAGGCAATTAAAGGAAAAACTTCTTCTATTTTAAATTATCATTTCCGAAGGACATCTTTTTTTTCGGCGTTTCGCAAATTGACGATGAAAAAACATTTTTGTTCAAAGTGACAGAAAATTAAGGATGCTGGTAATTATTGTTTTAAAAAAATTAATTTCTTTGTTTCCATCATTTGGGTTCCAACCGTTTTTGAATGTAGCTAATTTAGAGAGATTTTTTTTTGTAAAAAGGTGTGTGGGTCGAAAAAACAAAAACAATATCCGTAAAAAACAGGAGCAACGCCCGCAACTCGATTTTCACCCACTGTTTTGAAGATGACAAAGTATGTTAACCTTATTTTTTTTTAATTTCGCACGGGGTTTTCCGGGAAACATCAAGAGAAAAAAAAATTGCGTTCAAAAACTAGATTTGAAAAACTTTGGTTTGAGAGTATAACAATAACTTCCCTTTGAGACTTGTTTGTTGGTACACTATTTCTGAACATTTTAATACCGATTTTCATCCTTTTTTTCTAAGTTTCATCAACTCTTTTCTTCGAAATTCGAAAAATTTGCGGCTATAGTTTAATTTTTAATTTTGACTCCTTACAAAAATTTTCAAAGGAGTAAAAAAGCTCTGGAGAAAGCCGAGCTGAAAACCGAAATACTCAAACCCAGAAATCTTAGTTCATGGATTAAGAAAAGCTTTGCGAGAGCGAACACCGTTTTTGTTGATAATCTTCTTCTTTAGATATGCAACTGCAAAAGCATAAAAGCGAAAAATTCCTTAAAGAAAGCTCTAGTTTTTATTTCTGAAAAAAAATTAGGGTTCTAAGGAAGTTAGCAAAGACATCTAGAATGCAGGACGTGAAGATGCTTCTATTTGTGATAGTTGGAATCCGGACAAAAAAGAGAGAAAGAATAAAAAGTCTTTAAGATCATCAATTCTAACGGGTTTTAGCGCGAGCGTTAGAAACGCTAAAATTGCGCATTTATAAAGGTTGTCAAAAATGGGTCATAAGTCAAATCAAATTGAAATTTTGCGTAGATTACGAATCTGAAATAAAAAAATGGGGAGTTCTCATTTGAAATAACGAAGTAGGTTTTGTTTGGGGCACCCTGTATACTCAAACGCATTTAAACTACACCTAAAAATTCTTTGATTAAAATTTAGGGGGGTTTACATTAAACTTTTTTTCAAAAAACCGCTTTATAACGCTCTCCAGACGTGTGCCATATGTTTCCGTGTATAAAGAACAATATACAATGCATCACGATGATTTCTAAATTTCAATAAAAATGTAATAGGCATTAATGGTTAATTAAATGTAGACAAATTTAGAAAATTCGAGACACTTCGAGAGAAGTGTAGAACTTTCTAGACCTCTGAAGGTGGTGGAGACGGAAACAACCAATGGGAACGCATGGATTTGCCTAGAACTGGCGCGAACGTTCGGCGCGTCTTTAAGAAAAGTCGAACTGGCCCTCCGAGGTCATTGAATATCAGTAAGCGAGTAGTGAAGAATCGAACAAAAAACTAATCTCTCAACGAGTTAATTGTGAATTTCATTGTTTAAAAAGTGATAAGTGAATTGACAGTTAAAATGCCTGCAATTGGAATTGATCTCGGAACGACTTATTCCTGCGTTGGAGTTTGGCAGCAAGGAAAAGTTGAAATCATCGCTAACGACCAAGGTAACAGAACAACGCCGAGCTATGTCGCCTTCACGGACACCGAGAGGCTCATCGGTGACGCCGCCAAAAACCAGGTAGCGATGAAGAACCTCAAAATACGGTTTTCGATGCGAAACGATTAATAGGAAGGAAGTTCGATGACCCTAAAATTCAAGAAGATATGAAACACTGGCCTTTCAAAGTCGGACGAAAGCTCCAAACCGAAATCCAAGTGGAATTCAAAGGAGAGAACAAACGTTTTGCTCCGGAAGAAATCAGCTCGATGGTTTGGTGGGAAAAAAGAAACAGCAGAAGCCTTCCTGGGACAGAAAGTAAGAGACGCAGTCATCACAGTTCAGCTTATTTCAACGATTCCCAAAGGCAAGCGGATGCGGTGCGATATGCTGGTGCGAAGATTGAACGTGTTAAGGATATTAATGAACCAACTGCAGCTGCTCTGGCTTATGGATTGGACAAAAATTTAAAAGGAGAAAGAAATGTCTTGATTTTTGACTTAGGCGGTGGAACTTTTGATGTTTCTATCTTGACATCGATGAAGGATCTCTGTTTGAAGTTCGAGCAACAGCAGGCGACACCCATCTTGGTGGAGAAGATTTTGATAACGTCTAGTCAACCATCTTATGGAAGAATTCAAGAGAAAATACAGGAAAGATATTAAAGCAAACCCAAGAGCCGTGAGGAGATTAAGAACGGCTGCAGAACGTGCGAAAAGGACCTTGTCTTCAAGCACAGAGGCTTCCATTGAAATCGACCCTATATGAAGGAGTAGACTTCTACACAAAAGTCACCAGAGCTAGATTTGAAGAACTCTGCGCCGATTGTTCCGCAACACGTTGCAACCGGTTGAGAAAGCTCTTCAAGATGCAAAAATGGACAAAGGGCAAATTCATGATGTCGTGCTGGTTGGCGGTTCTACCAGAATTCCGAAGATCCAGAGCTCCTTCAGAATTTCTTCAATGGAAAGTCTCAATATGTCGATTAATCCGGATGAGGCTGTCGCATATGGAGCTGCTGTACAGGCGGCTATTTAAGTGGAGATCAAAGCAGCCAGATTCAAGACGTTCTTCTTGTGGACGTCGCTCCTCTTTCTTTGGGAATTGAGACTGCAGGAGGTGTTATGACCAAAATCGTCGAGAGGAATGCCAGAATCCCATGCCATCAGTCTCAAACGTTTACCACATACTGATAACCAGCCTGCTGTGACAATTCAAGTCTTTGAAGGAGAAAGAGCCATGACGAAAGACAACAACCTTTTGGGCACTTTCGATCTCACCGGAATCCCTCCGGCACCTCGAGGAGTTCCGAAAATTGAAGTCACGTTCGACTTGGACGCCACGGAATCTTGAATGTCTCCGCCAAGAGAGCAGCACACAGGAAAATCTAAAAATATTGTCATCAAAAACGACAAGGAAGACTGTCCAAAGAAGAAATCGACCGGATGGGTCAACGACGCTGAAAGTACAAAGCGGAAGACGACATTCAAAGGGAAAGAGTCGCTGCGAGGAACCAACTCGAATCGTACATCTTCAACGTCAAACAAGCAGTCGACGATTGCGGTGACAAATTGCCAGCAAATTGAGCCAGCAGACAAGATGTGAAGAAGTTATCCGATGGCTTGACAACAACACCTCGCAGACAAAGAAGAGTACCACAAGCTGGCAGAAGAAAAAAACGAAAATATTTTATGATGAAACTACATGGAGGAAATCAAAAAACCCAGGCTTCAACTGCGGTCAACAAGCCGGCCAAAGCTTCCAATCGGGACCTACCGTTGAAGAAGTCGATTAAGTCTGATTAATTTTACTGTATGTTAAGTTCCTTTGGTTTAATGATGCTTTAAAACTGATCATCAGTTGTAATATTATTTTATTTATTTATTTGTACAAAAATTTTTTTTAAATAAATAATTTTTTTTTAATACAAAAAGTAAGTTTTTTTTACTCAACTTCCCTTAAACAACCTTTAATAATCTCAAGTACATGACAAATATGACACCAGCAGAAAAATCCAGTGATCAGAAAGCAGAAGCTGTTAAAAGCTTTGCTGGAGTGAGCTGTTGTCACTGAGATCTCTTGAAGTATCCATGTCCTCTTCTTCTTCATCCTCTTCAACTTCCATGGTCATAAGTGCGCACCTTTTGCCTGTTTGTCGACAACAAAACTGCCACTTTTCGAATTCCACTCACTGACAATTTACAAGCAACCATATTATCGATTGTCTTTAACGCTCCAGTCTCGACAAGTTGAGATCCATCAATGTATTTATCAGGTTGATGACTCGAGACGGAGCACTCCAGGAGAGATCGAACAGGCATCTGAACGAAAAAACGCTCCTTTCTTCACCTGGCTGCTCCAGCAACACAGAAATCAATCTTTAGTATAAATCTGATCAACTGTCCTTAATCCCAACGAAAGATCTCTAGATTTAAAGTAAACATGGCACTTTTGAAATGAGTTACTGTCGACTTAAAATTGATATAAATAAAATGGTAAGGTCGGATTTAGGTATGGCAGCCATTATTAATTTTTATCTTCTGAATTATGTTCATGGATATTCTCAAATTCATGTCAGGGATACTAAATAGATCATTGTCAACATAGGCACCATTTTTTCTCCTATCACATTCTGTGGGTGTTCAAACGCATCTTTGATTATTTCCTTCAAGCGATTGTGTTGCTGAACTAAAGAGCTGTTAGCAGATCTTTTGATGATCGCAGGATTATTTTTAAAGTCTGATTTTCTTCCAAATAATTTTCCCAAGAATATTATCTAGAGGAACAGGATGTGTTAGATCTTGGTCGACAAGTATTGACCCAAGCGGTCCAGATAGCATCTTGTTTTCTTATCTTGTCCGCTGCCTTCCAAATTATACAGATAATCTGCAATGAAAGAAATATCCCCTCACTTACTACAGGTGGTGCCAAATCATTGGAACGCTCATCATTTAGTCTCACTATGATTTCGTGAAGCCATTTAAAAAGGGCTTTGTATTTTATAGAAGAATCATCGATGACCAAAGAAACTTCACTCGCTTTCACAAGAAAAGATCCATTTTCAGTAAAAATATTAGCAATAACAACCTCATCTAAGCCCAATGCTTTATACCGTTCTGGTAGTCTTGCCATACCTTTCAAATCTGACAAATGAAACGCAATATATTTGCCCGACGGCTTGCAAATGCTTCAGTATTAACTTCCGAATATTAAAATGACTAAGTTCAATACTATGGCTAAGCTGTTTTATCCCCTAACTGAAAGCTCATGAAGTAAAAACGTTTCCAACGGATCTGTAGTAACGCCAAACATCAATAATTCCAAAAGTCTGCAGAAACTGATCCTTCTGGCATTGAATCTGCATAATGTGAAAGCTTAGATTCCATTTCTAGAAGAAGCATATTCATAAGCCTCCGTTATGGAATGCATTGTGTTGTCTAGGTAGTCCATTAGGCTCATATTTGTCCATATTTGAAGGCCAAAGCATGAATTTCTTGAGTATATGATGATAATATGGATCGTATGTTACAAGTTTTAAAACGTGTTGTTTGAGACTAAAACGTAAAGTCTGTCAAGCTCACAACTTAATTCAACGCCAACAACATTGTAGCCATTCAATTCTTCAGGGAGAGATATCAACCCACAACCGAAAAGGCCAAAAACGCTTAAAAAATTTGACCTCTATCCGAAACGATGAATAAGAAGCTCAAGTCTTTTGATCAGCGATTTTCTTAGTATCTTCAAATTCTTCATTTGTTTCATCGCTCGAACCGTAGTTTCTTGAAATTGGCGGAAGCGGAGGGAGAAAGATGTCCGATTTATCAACAAAAACGGTGTTCTCGTTCGCTCTCGCAGAGCTATTTTCTTCAACCAGACCATGAATGAAATTTCCGATTCTTCATCGGGCGAAAAATTTGCAGTATGAATTATATTGTTTTCCACGTTGACCAATATTAAAACGTCTAAAAAACAGTGGATATATATCGCTGAAGGGTTCACATTGGGGAATACTCACTATTGCTATCTCCTATAGCAATTACTTTGCCATCTGGTCTCCATGCTATCCCTTTACAGTAAGTCTTCCTTAGGAGCAGAAAGCGACCACACTTCTTCCAGTTGAGCGATGCAATGATACATCACC
>JACGAQ010003209.1:0-31679 GCA_014119065.1 Orius insidiosus | reverse complement strand
GCGAAGCGGCCGTTAAAGTTTACAAAGATATACCTGAAACTGAAATTTACGAGATAATTCAAAAACGATATGAAAACTGATGTTAAGTATAATAAATGGGGAGAAGAAATAAAAGATCCAAAAGGCCAAGTGGGCGAAGTACCCCAACGTAAAAGATTGTCCGACGAAAGCCATAGGTCGACTCGTAAAGGATATTTGACTGATACAGACTCGAAGATTGATATTAAAAAAAAAGATGATGAAAGAAGCGTTTTTTCGAAATTGTCGCTTCAGTGCGAAGAAGATACTAAAAAAGATGACGTTTCCACGAAGCCAAGGTCAGGTTCAAAACAAGAACATTTACAGACAATCGTTGAAGAAGTCGAAGTTAAAAGGGCTAGTGTTTCTCGAAATGTTAAACAAGAAAGAAGAACAAGTGTGAAAAGATACATCTCATAGAGCTTCACACAGCCGACTTGATCAAAGCAATGATATGAAGAAAAACACTTCAAAATTGAGTGTGAAAGGTGACAGTCGAAAATCTATCACAGAGCAAAGAAAATAAGTCCCACTCGTTCTGCAAAAGTGTCCAGGATGGACGGAAAAACCCAAAAATTACATCTCAACCTGCTTTAGAATCTAGAACTTCAAAAATGAGCGTTAAAAAAGACGTTTCGGACAAAGGCCTCAAAAGCGGATCGAAGCCCCCTTCGAGGAGTCCAACTCGCTCGATGAAAGATCCTAAAAAGAAAACCGCCGACAGACCAAAAGAAACAAGATCTTCGAAAAACGTTGGAGCGAAAGTTTCCAAGAGTGGTAATCTAGACACCCGAAAAAATAGCCCAACTTTGATTTTGGCCACTCATTATTTTAAATTGTAATAAAAGTATTGTTCTTTTAACACTTTGAAGTTTTGCATAAAATGTTTCAGATTGCATGTTATTTTAATTTTAATGTTTCTGTTCATCTTTTTACTTTTTTTTAGAACGCTCCGAGGAGCAAAGTTTTGTCGAAGGCGTTGTTTGTCAGGCTGACGATGTCCCTGAAAATGGGTAAGTTGTACAGGGTGGTCCAGTTAACCATTTAAATGAAAAATTAGGTTTAAAACTGTGGTTATTCTCAGTTTTATGACAGAGTTTGGCATTTTATTATTCATAAATCTAAAACTTATCAATATGAATACTGGTATGAATATTATTTAGAATCATGAGAATTAAAAAAAAATCTTTAGAAAATGATGGGGTAAATTATGTTAATTTCATTAAAATTCATTAGAAAAATTGATTGATTTCTAGATTTAATGACTAGTATTCATATTCATAAGTTCTAGATTTATGAATTCAATTAATACTCAAATTCATACGCCCAACTCTGGATAATGATGCCCTTTAACCCAACATATTTGGGCTAAACCGGGTCACTTACAATTGAATTTTGGTTGTAGAATGAAGGTATGCGACCTTGGCGAGGAAGGAAAGGTGCTTTTGGTCAAGAAAAACGGACGTCTGAGTGCATTGGGTACAAATGCAGCCATTACGGTGCTCCGCTCATCAATGGCGCATTGGGTGATACGCGAATCCGTTGTCCTTGGCACGGCGCTTGTTTCAACATAGAGACCGGCGACATAGAAGACTTCCCAGGACTTGACAGCATCCCTTGCTACAACGTCCAGGTCACGCCTGAAGGTGGAGTAAAAGTTCGAGCCAAAATATCAGAGCTCAAGTCGAACAAAAAAGAGAAGCCGCTAGGAGTCATCGATCCAAACAACAACAACAAGTTCGTCATCATCGGTGGAGGTGCTGCTGGACAAGTTTGCGCTGAAACTTTACGTCAAGAAGGCTTCTCGGGGAAACTCATTATGATCACCGCTGACAAATATCATCCATACGATCGTGTCAAGTTGAGCAAACAGCTTGATGTGACTGTCGACAAAATTCGCCTTCGCCCTGAAGATTTTTATAGTGTAACTATCTTAAAACTAATGTTATGCCTTTGATATTTCCAAACAATTTAGACATCATATTGCTTGATAAGCTTGATTCAATCTTCCTTGGCACCCAAGCAGAATGTTCTTTTTGCTTATCACCCCAAAATTCTGAAGACGTTTTATAATTTACCCTGTTTTAGAGCAACAGCATTGAAGTTAAAACTGAAACTGAAGTAACAGGAGTAAATTGTACTTCCAAAGTCATCACTTTGTCGAATGGGGAGGAAATAACATACTCATCTTTGTTTATTGCGACTGGTGGAATGTAAGTTGCATTTTTTAAAAAGAATTTTATTTATTTATTTATTTTTCAGACCAAGAATTTTGTCTTTACCAGGAATGGATTTGAAGAACATTTTCACTCTGAGGAGTTTAAGCGATGCAAATATGATTCAAAGCGAACTCTCTCCAGATAAGAATGTGGTTATTTACGGTTCTTCTTTTATTGGAATGGAAGCTGCTGCTTATTGTGTTGGGAAGGTAAAAAGCGTGACTGTGGTTGGAAGGAGTGGCGTTCCATTTTCTGTCAGTTTTGGGAAGGTCGTCGGTGAAAGAGTTGCGAAATTATTCTCCGATAAAGGAGTAGAGTTGAAAATGCTTTCGTTAATAACTTCTTTTGAAGGAGATGCCGAAGGAAATGTCCAAAAGGTGCTTTTGTCCGATGAGACAGAATTACCTGCAGATATTGTTATACTGGGACTTGGATCTGCTCATGCAACAACGTTTTTGAAAGGATCCGGAATAAAATTATCGGATCACGGTTCGTCCCGGTGAACAAGTTCTTGGAAACTAACATCCCTCAAGTTTACGCTGGAGGTGATATCGCAGAAGCTCCCGTTTTTGCCAATAAAGACACTCCGCAGTCGATCGGCCATTGGGGACTCGCACACTACCATGGACGAATCGCTGCATTGAATATGATGTCCAAAACGACCCCGTTGAAAACAGTTCCATTCTTCTGGACCATGATATTTGGAACAAGCTTCAGGTTTGCTGGTACTACTCAGAAACATGACAGTGTTGTCGTCAAAGGAGATGTCGACGCTCTCAAATTCGCTGTTTATTACATGAGAAATGATGTCGCCATCGGTGTAACCACTGTTGGCGTTGACCCAATCGCTGCAGAATTTGCTGAATGTCTTCATCGCAACGGTTCCCTCAGAAAATCGCTGATTGAAACCAACCCTCTCGACTGGTACAAAAAATATAGTTTTTGCGCTATTTACAATCATTTATAGCCTTCGATGTTTATTTACTATTTGTCACTAACGTTACCAAAACATATTTTTTGTGATTTCAAACTACAGTATTTTTTATACACTTTTTTTTTACGTTGCTATTTTTTTTGTTTTTAATTTTTGTAGAAATTATTTTAGAAAAATAAATGAGACAGACAAATAAAATGTATGTGCAATATATTTAAGGGTTTTATTTGGGCCCCACTTACAGGCCATTCAAGCGCCGTCCTGAGGCCAGCATGGCATAGTAATTCTTCAAAAGTAATGCATTTTAGTTTTATTGTTATGAAGTGTTAGGAAAATAAATAACAGCAGGTAAGACATAAAATGGGGTTTTATTAATTTGAAAATTCATACAAAGCATTTACAAGTAATAGTTTTACGAAGGGGATTTTGTTCTCCTTCTGGGAGAAGAAGGGGAGCGGCTGCGCCATTTGACAGGGGTGCGACTTCGTTTTCTGCGAGGCGAGCGACTACGTTTTCTTCGGGGCGAACGACTTTTTCGGGGAGTTCGACTGCGCCTTCGAGGGCTTCTTGACTTGCGTCTACTCCTCGATCTCGTCCTTCGTCTTGGAGAACGAGTCCTTCTACGTCGTTCGGGCGACCTCGATTTCTTATGAGAAGGTGAACGTGACTTTTTACGAGAAGGAGAACGCGATTTTTGTTGGAGGGTGATCGAGATTTCTTGGGTGTAAGAGAGCGAGATTTACGTCGCGAAGCGAGCGGCTCTTCTTTCGCGGAGAGCGAGATTTATGCGAAGGGGATCTTGACTTCTTAAGAGAAGGTGAACGACTCTTCTTTCGTGGCGAGCGACTCTTACGCGATGTACTTCTGCTCCTTCTCAAAGACGGCGACTTCTCCAACGACTTTTCTTTCGACAGACTCTTCTTTTTGTCAATACTCTTTTCTTTAACCGGGCTTAACTTTTTATCGTCTTTACGCGATTTGCCTTTATCACGTTTGGAAGAACGACTGCGAGATTTGCGAGATCTTCCACGGCTTCTGGAATGCGACCTTGAACGAGAACGGCGACGTTTTTTATGATCACGGGAACGCGATCGCTTTCTCGATCTAGATCTTGTCCTTTTTCTGGATCTAGATCTATGTCTTCTCCCTCTTGATCTAGACCTGGATCGTCTCCTTCTTCCTCTAGATCTGGATCGTGATCTACGCCTTGACCTTGATCGCGAACGTCCTCTTTTCTTATCTTTTGATAATATACCAATGACTGGATCGATCGCAGCAGAAATCAAGTTTTGAGCTTCCTTAACGCGAGTCATTGCTTCTTCAATTTCTCTTTGTGCCGCTTCATTGCTTTTCGCTTGAGGTTTGTCGATGTTAACTGTAGAATGGCAAAGCTGCACAGGTCGCCCAAGAAGAGTCTGGTTGTTCATTTTCAATGCGTTGATAATGCTAGACTGCTCGGAAAATTCGACCAACGCGTAAGTGCCTGGGTCATTTTCTCTTTTGACAAATCTGACATATTTGACGTCTCCTGCTGTCCCGAAGAACTCTATAAGCTGGGCAGAAGTTATTCCGGGTTCAAGATTAGAAGCGATGATGGTTCTTCGGATTTCTTCGATTCGGACGGAATCAAAGTTTATAGGGAGAGGTGGATAAGGAGGGAGGCCGTTTGAGATCAAAACGGGGTCGTGAGTAGTGATCACTTGATTTGGCTGAGTGCCTTCAATTTGGTTGGTTACATGAGGAGGAAGTTTTGAGTTGTTTCCGTACAAGCCGGGGACGACATTCGCCTGCGCGGCGATCTCCAAAGCACGATATTCGTCCGGAATCTCGTTCGTCGATGAAACGTACGGCGTTACGATCAAAGCACGATCAATGAAGACCGTATTCGTCATATGCTGCGCTACACCGACACAAACGGCATCAAAAAACTTCACATAACAAATCCTCGACTGTACTGGAACTGAGACATCCCTGATCGTCGGGTATAAACGAATATCTTCGATTTTCCCCAAAAATCCAAAAAGTGTTTGCATTTGATCCTTGGTCGCTTGCGGCGCGATGTTCGTGATTTGAACCACCTTCGTCGAAGGGACGGGTGGTATGTCCGTTTGCGCGGTCATCCTTTATAAATAAAACACTTCAAATTTTAAAATAAAACATTAAAATGCCATTGTAGCAAGAAAAAAACTGAAGCCGGTCGGATCGATTGACAGATTGAGCAACCAAACAAAACTTAAAATGGCCGAACGGCCACCACAGACTCTACCCAATCGCGAAGCTACAAGTAAAAAATGTTGAACTGCTGCGTCGAAATATTCAACACATTTCGTCAATTATTACGCTTCTATATTTACATTAAGCAATTTTATAAATAATTTGGCAATACATAAATCAATACTTGGAAGTCAGATATCTATAAATTTTCAAGCGAATCGTCATTTTGTCAACTTTTTGTTTGTTTTGCGCCATTTATTTGTTTTTTCTTCTTTATGAGAAAATAACGGATTAATTTAATTTTTATTTTCCTAAGCTACATTTAAAGCTATTTTAGCAATTTTAAAGTACAGTTGGTGGATGATATACTATTCAAAAGGCTGTGGAACCTGTGGAAGGTTCGCACCACTGTTATAGTTGATCAAAATTCAAACGCCTATTCAAACCCCTATGAAACCTCTGAAGAATTTCTGTCCCGGAGTTTTTAGTTGGGACTGACTCCACTAAACAGCGCCAGCTTCGCCTCCCTTCCCCACTTTCCCAAAGGTGAGTGTTATCAGTTGTCACTATCCTGAAAGGCGGGAAGCCTTCCACAGTATTAACTAACAGCCGTTTTATAAAAACCTGAATTAGACTTTTTATATAAAGGCGAGCCGCCATTAGCCTCTTTGTAAATTTAAAATATTATCTAAGCACATCCAGCCTTTTTACAAAAGGGCGGAAATCGACCAGTCGTTTTGTCATTCAACGTTAACATTCCACAAAACGGCGGCGTTTTGCAAAAAGGCTAATTCTACGAAAGGGCTGCGGCATGTGTAAAATTGGATATTTTTTGTATTTATGGAACAAAAAATTGAGAAGGCATTGTTTTTATCAAAAGGTCCCCCCCCCCCTCCCCGAACCCTTGTTAGATTCGGTTCTGAATTCAGAACTTCGGTCATCCGCTTTCCTAAAAGTCAGTAAGTAAGTTTACTTCAGACTTTTATAATACTACCTCTTTGCCAAGTGTTTTCAATTTTTTCCTTAATAATTATTAGGATAAGAATTAGTAGAAACGCCATTAAAAAAAAGTAAGTAAATAAAAAAAATTGGGGGGGGGGGACTATTGGAAGAAAGAAGATTGGAAGCACTGTCTTCCCCCACCAGTTTAATTCTCATCCCTTTCGATCACCGGTCAATCGGTCACTCGTTCCTTCAGATTTTTTTTGTACATAAAAACAATTTTTTTTCAAGGGCATTGGGATACCAACATTTTGTTTCTAAAGCGTCGGGAGAAAATAATGTTATTTTATTCAAAAGAAATTTGTAGTTCCAGTTTTATAAACTTCAGAAGTGTATTGCATCTCCTTTCGTTTCCCTTTTCATTTTTTTCACACCGATCCAGAATTTTCTGCGAACTTCAAACGGTGAGTGTTTTTAAGCACATTTGTGGTGTTGGGTTTGAAAATGTTGGAAAAGATTCCAATTTTCCAAGAATTCTGTCCACATTTTTGTTCCGTTCATTTTCAAAATTAGAGCTACCATTTCTGGTCATCCTGGACGAATCGAGGCACTGGAATTTCGATAAATGAGAAAAATAGATGATTTTTCACTAGAAAATTGGCAAAGTTTCCACCTCCCCCCCCATTCCCGACAAACTTGAACATGCAAGGCTGGCGTCGGTAAGCGTTCAATCCGAAATACGGTTTTTTACGGTGAATTTTAGTCGCCAATTTGGTTTCTTGAAAATCTATTTCTTATTTTCATTTATGTATGTTTTATTTTTTGACATGGAGCTTTCTGCTGTTGGTTTTTGAAAATAAAATCGAATTTTTCAGGTATTTTATTTTTGTTTTATTATTATTTTATTCTAAATTATTTATCTGCCTTCCTGGATTTGCAGTGGAAAAAAAAAGAGAGAAGAAAAAAACTGTTAGGAATAAATTTTTAAATTTGAAACTTTGTGCAGTGAAAATACAAAACGTATAATTTAGCCAAAAAGGCCTAAGTAAAAATGTTAATAACTCGAGGATGAAAGTTTCGTTTTTAAAAAGCAGTAGAACTTATGAAAAACTAAGAGACATTGAATTAAAATATTTTTTACCTGAGAAATTTTGTTAATTTAAAAAAAATGTTTGCCTCGGTCCGGGGCTGCTTATTCGGATTTTGTCATCCTTATTCGCAGCTGTCCTTCATTTGTGAAGGAGCGTTTCGCTATCCGCCAACTGCGACCCGCCCAGTAGCTGAGGCTCGCCCTGGGTTTGGCCCTGAAAAGGGCCTTTGAAAAAAATTAGGCCGAAAAAGAGACCTTCGTCTGTGAGTGGCCCTGAAAAGGGCCCGTCAAATGTCCGAGGACAAGAGGAAGAAATCAATTATTTCTTCGACTTCTCCTCGGACTTGGTCTTCTCATCTCTTTTTTGTATACATCTTCAGGCTTTCCCGGATTCGGGGCCGTCAGAAGATAATACAATATTGGCGACTCGTTTTCTTTGTTGTCCATTGTATTATTCGCAGACGAAAAAAAAGAGAGAGACTGACTTTTCCGGGGGTGCGGAGGACCTTTTAAGGAAAATTTCTCAACTCCCTCCACACAACTTCTTCCCTTTTACCTTTTCATTGGCTACGCAGTCTCTCCACCATCTCCCACCCCTAAAAAAATATTAAATTAAAAAAATTTATTTACTTATTAAGTATAAAATTTTAATTAGTACTAATATTTCCCTAGTCAAACATAACAACTTGACCAATTTCGACGCGTATTTTTCTATGGAGGCTCAGATTTTTTCAAACCATATTTGCCAAAGAAAAAAAAATTTATAACTAAAATAAAAATTAGACTTGGTCCAAGACAAAAGCGTAGGTACATAAGGTTGAGTTTGGCGCAAAATATTCAAATTTAAAAATATTTATAATATTCAAAATATGTTAATATAAAATTCAAAAAATTCAAATTTTTAAATTTTTGTAGTTTGATAACTATCGGATAGTACACGGTAGGAGCTTCGGACTTAACAATCATTCAATCTCTCTAATCGCTTTGATATTCAAATGGGAATAAAACAAGGATGCATAATTAGTCTCCTTCTTTTCGCCCTTTTCTTAAATGATTTGGAGAAATCTTGGATGGGGGAGGGTTGCATATAGGCCCCTTCTGGCATGCGCGGATGATGTGGTGCTGCTTGCTTCAGAGCCTGGTCGCTTCAGCGAATGAGCAATGAGCTGAAGAATTATACGGAAACCTGGAATCTAAAAGTAAACTTAAACAAGTCGAAAAGTCTTTAGAAACGGAGGGAAAAGTTCGTGCAAAGAAAAATGTTTTTTTTTTTTTTTTTTTTTTTTTTTTTTTTTTTTTTTTTTTTTTTTTTTTAAGATTCTGAGACAGGTGGTGAAAAGTTATAAATATTTGGGAATAGTTTATGACACCTAAACTAGTATGGCTAAGAATCATAAACAGAAAATTTCACAGGCAACAACTGCAGTGTTATTTAATTCAATCTATTTATCTTCTTTTCCCCTTTTATGTTACATCCTTTAGAATATTGTAAGATTTCAATTAGGTATGTTACCATGGAAATTTTTAACTTATTACCTTTTACTGGAAAAAAAAGACTCCACAAAAATGACCACTATGGTTAAATATTTGTCTATATTTTGTATGAAGGGTAATGTACGGTAAAAGGGGTAACGCACCTTGTATATAAAATGAATCAATGTCCAATGTAATGTTTTTGAGGTTTCATTTTGAGTTTTTTTTTAACACAAACTAATTTTTTAAAATATCGAGGTGTCGACGTAGATGCTAATCTCGATATAATGTGTCTCTTTTCGCAGACGACCTATGGCTCTTTTAGCTTACTCTCCAGTCGATCTCCAACGAAAGTTGAATGCGTTGCTTAATTACTGTCAAAATAACTGAAAGTGAATATGAGAAATCAAAAGTCGTTATCTTTAGGAGAAAGGGTCGTTATCTAAGTCCTCGAAATTCTTCTACGACAGCAAGCCTCTGGGTCTGCAAAAAACCTATTGTTATCTTGGAGTTACACTTTCCAGCTCCGGCCTTTTCAGAGACCAACTTGCAATTGCCACTAAAAAAGGAGCATCAGCTTCTGCTGCCCTCATGCCGGTTTGCCTTTTCAATCGGAATCGATCCAAGCAAACATGGGTTTCCCTCTTTAACTCCGTCGCTTCAGCAACAGCTCTCTATGCTGCAGGAATTTGGGGTGTGAACTACTTTAACGAGTTAGAGAAAGTCCAAGTTCACTACTTCAAATCCGTTCTGTTTCTTGCAAGGAATTGTCCTAATCATTTGTAAGAAGGGAGCTGGCATTGGCACCTCTCGCTGTTTCGATTTTTAGCGCTGCTTATAACTTTTGGTGTCACGTTCTCGAATTGAGTGGGACAGGTACCCGAAGCGAGTTTATGAAATGTTGGTGAAGCAATGGCATTAGAGGACAAAAAGTACAACTGGGCGAAATGTATTAAAGAAATAATTAGTGACTGTGGATTCGACTTCGTTTGGTCCACACAAAACCCGTTGTTGCTCGTCGTTTCAAAGAAAATATTTTGAGAAAATTTAAACTGAAATACTGGAGACTTGACTCGATAGAATAAAAAACTCCCACTTTAATGAAAATTTCAAACTCTGCTGCACACATTCCCCCTACAATCCAACTTCCTCGACTCTGACCTTCCTTACACCTAAAGCGACTTTCCTGCCAACTCCGAACACTAAATCCAGAAAAATGTACGTTGCGTTTCGGTTGCCTTAAAGCCTCTTTCGACTCGTGCGATCGTTGTCGGTTGTGTGACGGCGAATTTGGGGGCAGTGTGTACCATTTCCTTTGCCAGTGTCCATCCCTTTCCTCCCTTCGCCAAAAATTCCTGAACTCCCCATCCCTTTCCATCCCATCCTTTTTAGCGTTCATTTCAAACCCTGAAGTGGACGACATGGCAAAAAAATTAGTCATTTTATTGCGGACGGTTTGAAACGGCTAAACTAAGAAATTTTGTGAATGGATATATCTAATAATTGTACGTGGTCACGACCAAAAATTTGTAATTTAAAAAATACAAATAATGTTTAATTAATTAATAAATTAATCAACAACTAATTTCAAGCGTATTGGTTGAGTTGCACATGCTGGGGACCCGTCAATGTGGCAAAAAGTTCCTCCAATTTTTGTGTTCCTACTTTTTTTTTTGGGTTGTGATATGGGTTAACAGGAAAGGGTTAGGCACATAGGCAGGAGACGCTCCCGCCAGAAAACGACACGTTAGGGTACAAGAATTGCAATGCGTTATGGTACGTGGAAATCAAGATCAGAGAGTTGACTGGTGGGTCATTGGTATTAGTATAATAATATAAAATAAAGGATGAAAAATGTACTAAATAAAAATTAATATACAGTCGAACCTGGATAAGTGGAATCACCAGGGACTGACAATATAATTCCACTTATCCAGGTATTCCACATATCCTATATTCCACTTAGTCAGGTTTCTTTCATTGAAATTTCACTTAACCAGGTAAAAGGGGAAAATAGTACTGAATGAACTAAAAATCAGAAACACAGGTTATTTTGGCACAACCTTACACCTTTTTAAAACCTCAAGCCAGGTTATGGTCCAAGTTTGGAGGCATTAAGGGTCCAAGTACAGAGGTAGCGACTAATTAAGTTCCATGTATAGAGGTTTCGGGTCTCCTGTATTCCAGGTGTGGAGGTTGGGCCACCTCTCGTTCCATACACAGAGGTAAATTTTTTGAAAATTCGAAAATTTCAATTCCACATATACAGTAGAGCGTCGATTATCCGAAAGTCGGTCATCCGAAACGTCGGTTAACCGAAAGCCGAATCACGTCAAGCAATGTCGGCAAACGAAACGTGTTGTTCTCAGTCTATCTGATAAAAGTTCTGGTCTAGTCAAAAAAGTGTTTTTTGCTTTTTTTTGTTGTATCCCACCCATTTTCCTACCCTCAACAAAGAACTACATAAACGTACATACATATTATGTATGTACATATGTACTTCCAGTGATGTTCGATTATCCGAAAAATCGATTATACGAACACCCTTCGGCCCCAATTGTTTCGGATAACCGACGCTCTACTGTACAGGTCAAATAGTCCCACTTAAAGAGGATTTAGGTTCTCAGGGGGTCGGGACCAGGACTTGGTTCCACTAATAGAGGAATTCCACTTAACCAGGTTCCACTTATCCAGGTTCGACTGTATTATGTACCTATGACTTATTTGTTCTCAAATTTGTAGGTACCAATCAGCGACAATTTATAGAGTCAATAGACAATTTATTTGCTTAATATTCTTGCCAAGCTTCAAGTAAAATAATTTTAAAAGTAAAAATTTTATCAACAGCGACATCTATTTTCACTTCACAACTCATTTATGAACTGAATTGTGTTCAAAAAGCTCGTTAATCATATTCATATTATAATACTAATACCAATGACCATCGGTCAATATGTATTTACTTTGACCCTGATCTTGATTCCACGTACACTGAAAAAAACTGACGTTATATTAAAAAAAAATGCAGTTGCTTCAATGAAATATTTTCATTAAAAGGGCTCCAATTACGGGGATTGTTTGCCAGAATGAAACGCATTTCATTAAATTACTTTAGGTATGAATATTTCTTTGGAGCAATGAACTTGAATTATTGATGTTATTAATCCTACTTGAATAGCTCACATGAATCTTTTCGTAATTAAGTAAATGGTTCCATAATTCAACAATCTAGATTCATTGTACTATATTATTTTTTACCGTTTTAATAATCATCATGAGGAATAATGTTTACTACAATCAATGAACCTTTTAAGTTATTGGAAATAGTATGTTGAAAGCAATGAACCATCGTTCATGGTTCAACGTAGTTACTTCATTGATTTAAAAATTTTTGTTTTGTTTTTAATGAAACTCCTTCGTTTAATTATTGAAAATTTTTATTAAAACCTTAAATATAATTCATTAATAGAACAACTTTTGTTCAAGACATAATGAACCTCGTCTTTAGTTTAAAGCAATCGATTCATTCTTTCATTAATTTGTTTCTTTATTTAAAAGAACAATTCATAAGCCGCGTCTCCACTGACCGAACAAGTTCGGCGAACAGTGTTTGGTGGAGGTGGGTCGTGCTCGCCGAACATTGTTCGCTGTTGGCTTGGTGGAGACGTCTTCTAGAACGTTCGGAGAGAGCGGTGGAGGTCCCGATGTTTGCTCCACATGTTCGCTTACAGACCGAACATTTCAGTGCTCTCCCTTGTGATCAAAGCGCGAAATAGTGAATAAATAGTTTAAAACAGTTTAAAATAGGCGCTCCGGGTACGAAGGGCGAACTCGACGAAACGTAGTTTCGAGATATTCGCATTTTAAAGTTTTCTGTTAAGGGCGAACTCGACAGAAAAGTCACTCTCTGGAATTTTCGTGGCGAGATTTTAGAATCATCATAGAATCATCATAGAATCATAGAGAAAAGGGTTTTTAAAAATCACCAAATCTCGAAGAAAAAAAATAAAAGAAAAAGGTTGAGAGTAGAGCTTTGCCGCATATCGGTTTTAACGTGAAGGTTTTTAAGGGGAAAAAGGGGAAACTCATATAAATTACATGGGTGTATTCTTCAAAAGGTCTAGAATCTGAAATGAAAAAAAAAAAAAAAAAAAAAAAAAAAAAAAAAATTTGTCCGATGTCGAGTTCGCCCTTCGTACCCGGAGAGCCTCAATCAAAACAACCCGAACGAACGTTGTCACGTTGTTGCCGAAAAAGTTCGACGAACATGTTTGGTCAACTTCTGAGGAATGTTCGTCTTTTTTGTGTTCGCCAACACTGTTCGCCGAACTTGTTTGGTCAGGAGACGCGGCTATATATATAACTCATAACTCATAAGGTAAAAGAAGTAAAAACAGTAAGATGTATTTCAAAATTTATTTAAAAATGGGTTAACAAAAAAAAACCTAATTAGGTACAATCATTGTGCTAAAAATTCTTTGAGAATAAAAATTTTGTCTAGCTTGACAGACGGTTTAAGATTATAGAAGTGACTTTCGACAAACGAGTAAAAATTTTTAGATTCTTCGGAAGCGACAAGTTGAAGACATACATAGCTTTGAAGCATATATCAAGTGCTTTGATTATAGATTTAAAACAGTATCTAATATTTTCTATTATAACAACAATGTCGGTAATTTTCTTTAATGAACCTACACAGTAAATGGCTGGTTGAAGATTTGCCTGTCTTTCAACTTTAAATTTGATTGTATCCTCAACTTCTTGAAGTGTCTTTCCAATAAAAAGTATGGAGTCTTGGGCGTCCTTTATAGAATATTTTATTACGTTTTTTTTCCCATTCGCATCTTTCTTAATTGATCTCGCCGTGGGAACAAAATATGCTTGTAAAGTCAAAATAACGACAGCATCACGGTGGTCTAAAATAAATGTAATTAGATAAAATTTTCAACTAATTTATTTTTATTTTATTACTTGAGTTAGAATCTTCGGTTAAGTCGTTTATCAAAGCAAGACATTTTTTGTCTTTGATATTTGTTTTAATGAAGTTTATAATTTTATTAACTTCAAAGTCCCACCGTTCGAGCAGTGATTTTTCGTTAAATGCAAGTGTGAAATCCATTTCAATCTGCAAGTTACAATGTTTATTATTTATAATAACAAGAAAAATTTTTAGTACCATACGATAACCGCTCGGTTTGTTGTACGGCTCCCATGTATTTAAAACGTCGACCATAGAATGTTTTCGAATAAAATCCATCCTTGCTTTGTGGCATGCTGACCATAAGCAATCTATTTCAAATGAAGACAGTCTTTCATGTTTTATTGATGAAAGACAAAGCTCGGCATTGTCCTCAGGTACTAAAAAAAAACAGTAGAATTAAAGTATTGAATACTAAAAATTAACAGAATAATAATAAAAGAGCTATACCGAAATCCATATTAAACCGATCTTTCATTTGTATGATGCATTTCTTGGTTTTTTTATTTTTTAGAGCATTCCTCTCTGTGGATATTGAATTGTGATATTTCACGTACAGTCGCCCTCTTTTATCAGTGCTACTACGATAGTATTCCTGTAAACAGTTAAAAGTTATACATTACCTACTTTTGTTACTGTTGGTACTTTTGTTATACCTATACATCATAATATACAATTAACTTACAATTATTTCAGTTGGAAATCTTTCCAATATTTGGAGCTCTATGTCTCGACTGGTTTTCAAAGTAAATGGTAACTCTCGGTCTTGAAAATAATAAGTTATTACATTTATAAGAATGCTCCGTTGTTCAGGGCCAAAATTTCCTTTTTCATTGTAAAATTCAATAAGTCTTTTCCCCTTATTGGAAGAATGCAAAATTTCAGATAAAGTTGCTGAAAAATAATAGATGATTATGCATAAGCTACGGTTTCATAATATGTATAAGGTTTTTACCAGGAGACTGTGTGACCTTGTTGTCAGGGGCCAATGGAGTCAATGGAGGTACCACATTGACGAGAGGGGCGATAGAGGGGGGAGGTCCACCACAACACACCACAGGATTGCCAATAGATTTTCGCCATTCTATGAATCTTATTTCCAACTGGAACTGGACACCAAGTGGATAAAAACTTAACATTCTTTCCAGCTGCGAGCGAGTAATCTCTTTGAGTACGGAAACCGTCAATTGTTGGTCTAAAATTAGAGAGGAAAAAAGGTGGTCAGGTTTTCAATTAGCAGTTCTTGCATTTTTAGACACCATTAACTTACTAATAAATTCAGGTAAAAGATGCTTTAGTCCCCAGTCTCCTAAAAGAGATTCAAGCTCATCGTTCAAAGGTTCAATTTCCGATGACATGTCTGCTGGATCTGACGCCTGATTTTCATGTATGTTATATGTTTGTAGAGTTTGTATGTTATATGATGAAGTGGAGGGTTGAACTGGAGAAGTAATGGGTGAATTGCGTTCCATAGGGGTAAATGACTTGCGGAATCGAATGATTTGTTTATATGTTTTGTCAAAATATGTTTTTTGTATCTTTTAAAAAGCGTAAATTTTTGGGTGCATTCAACACAATGAAAATCTGAGCTACTATTTAAATTGTGAACACGCTTCTGGTGACTATACAGTTCATTGAAAGTAGGAAAGGTCGAAACGCATAAAAAGCACCGCATTTTAAAATTTGGACTGAAAAAATAGGTGTCGCTGTAAATAATAATGAAGATAATAATATAATAATATCGAGTTGTACATTTTTTATTGCTTACCTTAATGATGGTGCCTTTCGGAGATAAGCTGCGTACGCACTAAACTTGTCCAGAGGGCAACGAACTTCCTCGCTTGAGAGTCAGAGGACAAATGAACGATTTCTCGCGGTTTTTTGGAGGGGTTGAAGTTAATAAAAAGTATTGTCTTATGTACGAAATTTTCATTATTGTTAAAACCAAAAGTATGAATTTGACGAAATAAATACATAATTGTAAGTAGATTTCTTTGATTCGATGAATCATTTCATTGCTTTTACGTACTGATTTTAAAAATAAAAAAAAGTAAAAAATGAATCATTTACACAATGAACTAATTCATTGATATTTGATTTTAAAAGCCGTTGAGACCGTTTAATTTTTAAACCGTTAAACCGTTAAACCGTTAAACCGTTGAGACGGTATAGCAACAATCTTGAGCAACATCTCCTTCAGGGGGGTCTTTTCAAATTTTGAGGTTTCGTCAAAATTTCGGATAGGATGCGAGTCAACTCGGTTTACCCTTCACACATTGCGAGTCAAAATTGCAAACTCATCGTTGCCACAGCAAATTAGCCGCTCAGGTTGGAGGAAAAACACCGAATTAAAATAACTTACTCTGCCAGAATTAACTTCCTCAAGAAGTTCTTGTTTTACCGTCATCGTCTAGAATACTGTCTGAAGGTTTTAAAACGGCGCTGCGGCTAACAAAGCTAACCAAACTTTGTCTACTTTATTACTACAATTCATCGAATTTATTACCTAACTTGAATTCGGGATTACATATAGGTAAAGAGTATTTAGTGTAAATTTGATAAGGATCGGATGTAGGTATATATGGCCGCAGCATTACCTACCGACAGATGATCTCCACCGCATTTTGGCGAATTTCGATGAATGTCTGCTTTCGCTAGATAATCACAAAAGGAAAATCTAGAGAAAATCGGATAAACATTACGGCCGTAAAGTGTTCCGGAAAAATTTTTAGGCCCCCAAAAAAATAAAGGTTGTTATCGACTACCTATAGGTATCAAAACTAATTTTTGTATTTAGGTATTTTTTACAGCATAAACGTGATATTAAAAAAAAAAAACAATTTAAATTACAGAAATTAAAAATAAAACTGATAAATAAAAAAACAGTTTGGTAAAATGAGTAGGTAATGTTGGATAGAGAGATCAATTGTTTTTAAATTTACGCGGCAAAACCAAAACCGCTCACTCAAATAGCGCTCGTTCGAAAATTATTAAATAATAATGAAGAAACAAAGTTTATTGAAAAAAAAAAATTGTTAAAACTATGATAAAAAATTCATTACTACGGTAATTAAGTATCATTAATTTCTTAGTAATGCAAATCATTAAATTCAATAATTAAGACATAGGAATGTATGATTGGTTTCATTATTTTTAAAACGATGTAAATAGTTCATTATTTTAACCATACTCTTTGTTGAGACAATCACAAGAACAACGAGTAATTTTGATAATCAGAATTCATTATCCCATTTTAAAATAATTGTTGGTGCTATGAAAAAATTCATGGTAACGAATAAATTTATGTTGTACAATTTAAAAATCGACGATTCGTTGTAACAACAATGCCATCATAACTCAATGAAAAAAAAATTATTATTAAGATGAAAAAACTACTTGTGGCAATGAAAAAAAGTCAACAATTGCGTTTCATCAATATTACAACTGCTTTTTTTTTCAGTGTACCTTAACGTGTTGCAATATTCTTGTACTCTAACGTGTCGTTTTTCTGAACGGAGCGTCTCCTGCCTAATAGCCCTAACGTGTTTTCCTGTTATTTTATTTCAGATTCGTAATCTACGCAAAATTTCTTGCGTGCTTCTTCCCGTTCAGTTAGCCAGGGCTACAGCCTCTCCTAGTGCACCGATGACTTGTAATTTCGCACAGAGCTTCCTTTCAATTTGGGCCAGTGCCTTTTCAAAGATTTAACCAATTATCTCATCCCAAAAAAAGTTAGGAATAAAAAACTGAAATTTTAGTGTAATATTCCCCATTTCGACGGGCCATCAGCCTGGGTAACTGGACCAATCTACTTGAAATTTGGCACAGAGCTTCCTTTTTGACTTTCGCCAATTCAATTAAATGCCTTTTGAAGAATTTTACCCATTATCTGACTACCCCCTCCCCCCCCCAAAAAAAAGAGAAAAAAGTTTGGAACAAAACTGAAATTTTAGGGTACGTTTTTCCGCCCTAAAGGGTCCCTTGCCTAGAGGGCTAAACCTGAACTTTTGCACTCCATTTATAAGCGTCTAAATATATGACCTTTAGTCGTTTCAATAGTTAATAGGTAATTTAAAGTACAAAAGATGTGATATCGCTATCATAAACACACCGTGTAAAAAACACCGCGCCTCGCTAAAACCCTTCTATAGCAGCCAGAAAAAGTTATGATATCAACTTCCATGCCCGTACTCGCGTTTTCAAAGCTCCCCTTGGCGGCGTCCCGAAATGCTTTTTATCAGGTTTAAAACCGTGTTATGTTTTTAGGAATGTTTAGAATACTGAGTGGAAGCCCTACGGAAGGGCCTGTAGACAAGGCTATTTTCAAAAATTTTAAGGATTTAAGAGTAATTGTTCTAACTAATCAGTTATCACTGATTAATATATTACACACCTGTAAACAAGCATTTCGCGACACCGCCAATGGGATCTTTGAAAACGCTATAAAACTTTTTCTGGCGCTGTAGAAGGGTGTTGGGAGGCGGGGTGTTTTTTACACGGAGTGTTTTTAGGAGCGATTTTATGTTTTTGACTAACGAGAAACCTTTAAAAAAAAATACTTTAAATATAAAATAATTTTTTTTAAAATATATAAGTCATGGAAAGTTGACAACATTTCAAATGCCTAGTTTTAAACAAAAAACCTTTTCGCGTTTTCCTCCTGAACGGTACTTCCTCGAATTTTAGCGATTTTTAAAACAGGCTTTCATCGACTTTGTTCACCAGCTTGCAGCTCGGAAGCATTTCTGCAGTGAAGTCAATTTCGACTAATTTATAGGTTTAATCCCTTTTCATTTTTAAATTTTTCGCCTCCCCCCTTATTCAAAAAGTTTGAAATCATCGGACCGGTGTTTTTTAAATTATTTTTTCCCTTCCGAATGTGAGCATGTTTGTCGCATTTACATTTTTTAGCTGAACTACTCCAAAAATGCTTCAATCGAGATAGAAAATACACATCACTTATTTACTCAATTTTTATGTTTTTGACAGGCGAGAAACATTTCTTAATAATAATTTAAATATTCAAATAAAAATATAGCCTACGACAACCGGGGGGGGGGGGGGGCACCACCCCACAAGTTCAAACGCCCGGTAAAATTTTTTCGAATTTTATTACCTGCAACGCTGAGTTTGGAACAAAAATCGGATTTAATGTTCTATGGCATTTTAAAAGGAAATATCCCAATTAAAATTGTTTTTCAGAGCTTAAATAGAAAGGAGGATTAAGTAACAATAGAAAAACCCGCAATTTCTTGATAAGGTTCTTGACCCTTTGAAAGGTTGGGATCGGTACCTGCGAAAGAAACTTCCGTTGCCAAATAAGTGACTGAATTAGTCGCAATATTTAAAAAAAGTATATTTTTTTTATTTTATTTGTTTATTTAGATTTTTTTTAAATATGTACTCGGTGCTCCTCCATAGTGAGTGATAGAAGTCTCCGCCCTGCCCGGCCCATTCCGTTTCTCGAATGTCGGCGCGGCTCCTCCCCATTTCACCAACACTTCCATTAGTTCAAATGAGATTTTTAAAAATCCATAAACTTCTTTAAGAAACTTAAAAATTTTTTAAAGAATTTTATTTGACTTTTTAGTTTTACAGGGAGAAAAAAAAAAGTCAAAAGACTACAGCAGCATTTGCTTCATCCGTGCTTTTCTTCAAATCATTGGCTTGTCCATTAACCAAACAAATGAAAAATAAATAAAATGGTTTATAAATTATTAGGCATAAACGTATACAAAATGTTTGATTCTGCGACTACTGCCCCATTACAATAGGTAGATTTCGATGAAAAGAAATCTAGAAAAAACTTTTTTCCCACATATTCAAACATCTACTCCGATGTTTTTATGCTAAAGTTGGATATTTTTTAAGTATTACACAAAACCTTAAGTTTTGCCCAGTTGGGCTGTCCCAAAAAATGTTGCGATTAATTTGATTAATAAACTTTGGCACTTTTTTAAAATGAATTTAAAGATTAAATTTTTCGCCATCGTTTAACTACTTCGAGATGATAACCAAGCAGATTATTTGGAGTTAATAATTTTATGTGGGCATTTTCAATTTCTAATTAATTTACTTATGATGTTCACCTTGAGTGGTCGAACGCCCCCGACACTGTTCTTCGAGATTTTTCAAGATTTTCTATTAAAAAAAAGTTAAAAAATGAACTGTGATATTCAGTAGCACGGGCAGCATTTTTTTTAAATAGACCTTTTGTTCAAATTTAATAGGCAGTTCTTAATCCGGTTTTTGTTCGATACTCGGAGTTCCAGGTACAGAAATTGGAAAGGTCGTTCCCCTCACCATATTCAACTGCTTGAAAAAAAATTTTTTTTATAAAACAATTTGAAATTTCAACAAAATTTTATTGTATGCATAATCAACCATTTCCCCTCTGTACGCAATTGTTATATTTTAATTTTGTTTTGACAGATTTGCAATTGGGTAGTAAAAGAAGAAGCTGATTTTTCTTTTCTTCTTTTCCGACGTTTTTGATTTATAGATTGGTTTCTTTAAATTCGACGCTGTTTTTTGTCTTTTTTTTATTGGACATGTTTCGAGAATCGTTCGTTCTCCCCTTCAGCCATTTCAAGACTTATTTTTTTACATTTTTGTTAAACGAAAAATAAGAAAAGAAAATGGCGTCCCTTTCACATTCGACCCTTTTTGTACCTGCGGCTACAAATAGCCGGGGACTTCTTTCCTTGCCTCAGTCTCGTCTCAGACATCAAGGTAGACAGTCCGTATATTTCGTTTGTGCTAGATAGTTTGTTTTTGTGCAAATATGTCAACAAGAAGACCAATGCCTTTGAGTAAGAGAAGAGAACTGGAGGCGGCTCAAGATTTGGCGGAGGCGGCTCAAGATTTGGCGGAGCACGTAGAGAAGCTTATTGTTGGAGGAGAAGTTTTCTCTCACTCAAGCCAAGAAGAACGATCGTCCCGACATACGGCGAGGTATCATCGTCGGAGCACACATATCTCGTGAGAATCCGATACCAGCAAGTACCATGCGAAAGGGATTACGACCCATCAACTGGCGTATCATCTACAACTTCGCCTCATGATCCATCGTACACGTCGGCGCCGGCGTCGTCGTCCTCTTCCAATAACACGTTGCCGGATTCAATTCATTCGGATTCTTCCGAAGACGAATATTCTGACGACTCGTACACCGACAGCGAAGAATAAGTTAAATGATTTCTTCCTCGGACATTTGACCGGCCCTTTTCAGGGTAACTCACTGACGAAGGTCTCTTTTTCGGCCTAATTTTTTTTCAAAGGCCCTTTTCAGGGCCAAACCCAGGGCGAGCCTCAGCTACTGGGCGGGTCGCAGTTGGCGGATAGCGAACGCTCCTTCACAAATGAAGGACAGCTGCGAATAAGGATGACAAAAATCCAAATAAGCAGCCCCGGACCGAGGCAATCGTTTTTTTTTTTTTTTAATTATCTCAGGTAAAAAATTTTAATTCAATGTCTCTTAGTTTTTTGCTTTTTAAAAAACGTAATTTTTGCCCTCAAATTGTCATTTGAGAACTTTTGGCTAAATTACTCGTTTTCTTATTTTTGCTGCACGAAATAGCATGGAATTTTAAAATTTTATTTAAAAACTGTTAAAAATGTTACTGAAGTTTTTTATTTTCCTATATCTATTTGGTTTTATGTATTTTAACTTTTTAGAAATGTCAAAAATATTTTATATCAAACAATTAACCAATAATAGAGGAAGAAATGACTGTGATAACGGGTATCTCACGACGCTTTCGGCTTAATAAGCCTCGTCAGGTGAGCTATTCCCTCTATCACAATCATTTCTATCTTTCTCTGTGGACCTATCTACGAGAGAATTAGTGAAACTGCGGGAAGCTGGAGACAAATCGTCCCCCAAAAACCTCAACGCCGCCACTTCTCTAAGAGATAGAGCCACACACCACCTCCTTATTGGTTTTATGACAGAACTGCTGCCAAGGCATTACTTTACTTATTTTAATTTTGATGCTATACGCAAATTGATTTTTATATCAAACAATTAACCAATAATAGAGGAAGAAATGACTGTGATAACGGGTATCTCACGACGCGTTTCGGCTTAATAAGCCTCGTCGCTTAATAAGGAGGTGGTGAGTGGCTCTATCTCTTAGAGAAGTGGCGGCGTTGAGGTTTTTGGGGACGATTTGTCTCCAGCTTCCCGCAGTTTCCACTAATTCTCTCGTAGATAGGTCCACAGAGAAAGATAGAAATGATTGTGATAGAGGGAATAGCTCACCTGACGAGGCTTATTAAGCCGAAACGCGTCGTGAGATACCCGTTATCACAGTCATTTCTTCCTCTATTATTGGTTAATTGTTTGATATAAAATCAATTGCGTATAGCAATCAAATTAAAATAAGTAAAGTAATGCCTTGGCAGCAGTTCTGTCATAAAAACCAATAAGGAGGTGGTGAGTGGCTCTATCTCTTAGAGAAGTGGCGGCGTTGAGGTTTTTGGGGGACGATTTGTCTCCAGCTTCCCGCAGTTTCCACTAATTCTCTCGTAGATAGGTCCACAGAGAAAAGATAGAAATGATTGTGATAGAGGGAATAGCTCACCTGACGAGGCTTATAAGCCGAAACGCGTCGTGAGATACCCGTTATCACAGTCATTTCTTCCTCTATTATTGGTTAATTGTTTGATATAAAAATCAATTTGCGTATAGCAATCAAAATTAAAAAAAATATTTATGAATTTTTTTAGTAAAATTTATAATGTTATTTTATTTCTTTAAAATAATTTATCCAAAATTTAAGAACTTTTAGACATTCATAAAGAAATGACTTTTTTTTGTGTTCAGTATTTCGGATAGATTTTCTTCAAAAGAGTCCTGGTTTGAAGAGCTTCCAACGAAAACTTCCTTGAAGAGAAGTAACAAAATTTTCAAAGTTCTTTTTTTCGAAAATTTCTAAGTGTCAAGGTAGAAATAATGGGCTCTTTGGCCCTTCGTAATGGGTAGAAGTATGAAATTTCCCTACCTACTAAAAAGATTAATAATTAAAAAGTGGCAACTTTTTATATCTAAAATTCTTAAAAAATATAAGGAGTAATTGGTGAAAATTTGGTGAAAATCGGACGAACGGTTCGGCCGCAGCGAATTTTTTAAAATTTCAAACAGACATATCTCCGCCATTTTTTCGAAATTCAAAAATCGCCCTCGTTGAATTCTTCACCGGTAAAAGAAATTTGTGTGAAAATCGGTTGAAAACTGTGGCCGTAAAGTGTCCCGGGAAAAAATTCTACGACCGGCCGGAACCACAGACAATGTTGAGATCGGTGTAGATCCATATTCGAATTTAACCTACGGGGTCTGGAAGACCCCTCCCCAAAACCCGACGTGGAGGGTATCACAATAACTTCTTTAAGGAAGTTAATATAATAATAATAATTCTGGGGGACAACTAATTCTGAGGGTTTACTTCTCAAGATACTAAGCCTTCAAGATAGTTCTGCGTTGATGGAAAAGTCGACAAACGCCCTCCAAGAGTGCAAGAGTAATATTTACTTTTATTTCTTAAAAAAAGGTACCTCTGGATACCTAATTTTCAAAATTTGTAATTGTTCAAATACCCTAGGCATCACTAATATACGAATTTTTTAAAATGAATGATAGCTTTGTTCCAACCGGAGTTTTAAACTGGTTTGAAACTCTTGTAGTAAGCGCAGAAAGATTTGGACGTCATATTCGATCAAATCGTCGTTCAAATCGTTTTCCCATCAAATCTGAAGTCATCTGACGTCACAGACGTGCTGATCCTTCTGCGCATGCTCCATGAGTTTCAAATCAGTTTCAAACTGCGTTGAAACAAAGCTACTATTTACATGGATTTTTGTGGAGGCACACCCTCAAAAAAATTTTTTCTCAGACTGTACCTTTTTTTAATGTATGTTTCAATCTGTATTTCTTTGAGGACGAACAGGACACGGGTGAATGTGATAAAATAGGGCGTCAAAGTGTGAATGAAATGATTCAGCGGCGTTTGTCCTCCGTGGCTCTAATTCGTTGCCTGACGCCCACATCTCCGGCGGAAAGTTGGCATCCTTAGAAACATAATTTTCGTGCGAACTTGAGGAATTCTGAGGGTTCGTTCGCCATTCTCAACGTTTGATGGAGCACTGCTTACGAGCTCAATGAAAACTTCGTCTACGTCAGTGGGCTGAATGTACGAAAACGAGTAGGCAATTAATATTTATTTGTATAGGTACCTACCTCTTCCATTTCAATTTGTTCGTCAGTCATGACCTCATGTTCGTGATGACCGGATTCATTAATACCGTTGTCATCTTGCTATCCGTTGTAATGTAGGTTGGGCAAGATTTATTCTCAGCCGAACACCGCCAGACAACATTCCGGACTCATTGACGCGTAATTTTGTGAACTTACATTTATCTACAATAATAGCGACGCTGCGCTGAGAGGCTACCACTTTGACTTGGGAAGACATCGTGCAAAACTGATCTAATTTTAGAGGCTTTTACATAATGTTATAGGTATTAACTAATTTGTATTAACTCCGCTGAGTAGGTATTAGAAGTCATCTAAATAAATAAATTTGTGTACAGTGTTGTTTGTGTACAGTCCCCTCACCAAATATTCCTTGAGAGTGCCGAGTTGATTGATAAATTTCTTGGACATAGTGTGCCGACTTGATGCAGAATTAATCCTTTCTCGAACAAAGGATCGTGCCGAGTCGATATACTCGTACGCTCTAATTTGTACGTTTTGTATTTACACTGCACAAAGTTGCATTCGATTTCAAAATTTATTCCCAACAGTCTTTTCTTCTTTGTGTTGCATTTCCCATTTTTAGAAATTCATAAATAAAATTTTTTTTAAATTAAATAAAAGTTATTATTGCTATTAATTTAATTTACTTATACGAAAATGACAGTTTTACTATTTTTAGAAGTGCTAAATTAAAAAAATGATTTTTTTTCAGTGCTTATGGACTTTCTGAAAAATAAATAAAATTGCGATTTAAATGAATTGTGATGAATTTCTCTAGATACTAAACATATCTCGTTGAAGGAAACAGTCTACTAGAAGCTGCTTGCTAAAGAAGGATTGGAAGAAGAATGGTCGCCTTTAAATTATTAGATTATGACGAAACGACAAATACCTTAAATACCGACAAATATACCTTAAAACTTGACAGTTCACCATAATGCAATTCGCACATCCTCTCGAGAGGAAAAAAATTAACTCCCTTGTGTCAAAAACAAGCTGATCCCATTGGCTGCCTGTTCTTCCTAGTTTAAGGTGAGATGCTTTATCTTGTATTGCATTATGGTGAACTGTCAAGTTTTAAGTTTTTTGTCGTTTCGCCATAATCGCCTGAAAGTGCTCTTTCGCTGTTTATGGCTGTTGTTGGCTTGTTCTTTCGCTCATCAGCTTATGGTGAGATGTATTATGCCCAAACGACAGAAACAGTTTTATGGCGAAGTTTTATGGTGAGAAGCGTTATGGTGACTTGCACTTTTTTATGTCAACTTGCATTTATTGAAAAATTCGTCCATGACGAACGCATACAGAACTACAGATTTTTTATGTTACTGCTTTAGGGTGAAATGCCTTATGTTGAACGGCGTTCTCCCAACCCGAGCTATCTAAGGGAAATTTGAAAAAAGGCGGGTATTCTTCTTTGAGGTATTCAGTACCTATTACCAACTCAATTTCAAACGTTAAAATTACGTTTAAACCATTTAGTCCTTTCCTTTCAAAAGCCCTAGAGAACAAGCCTTTCAACTAAAAACGGTGTTGTTAAAAATAACTGATGGAATCACAGTTGGCAACATTTATTGCTATCACGTCAGCTGACATGGATTCTGTCATCCTTGACTCACCACACGTCCAGCCGGGCACGCCTACTTGCAATATTTACGTCCTATTTTTCTCTTAGAACTTTAATTTTAGAACGAGTCACCCGTTCTTTTAATAAACTCAAGTTTAAAAGAAATTTTCTACCCATTATCTTTAGTGAAACTAACTTAGATCTATTTATATTCTGGGCTCAATCGATTTCATTGTTAAACTATAACTTCGAGGTCAAGTTGCGCAGTCGATCTTACTCATAAGTGACTAATATAAGCTGAAGTTCCTGTTAATTTGTGTTTAGAGGTCCGCCACACCTTAAAGATGTCCCAGGAAAAGTATACGCCTTATAAAGTAAGTTCTTTATTCTTGAAAAGTCATTTTATTTATTTATTTTGCAGTGCACTCCAACTGTATTTCCTGCTGATCCTTTTGACGCTAACGAAGATGCTGCTGCTCTTAAGCAGGCGTTTAAAGGCTTCGGCTCAGATGAAGATGCCATCATTGCGATCATAACCAAAAGAGGGATTGTTCAAAGGCTTCAGATCATCGAAGCTTATAAAACACTTTATGGAAAGGTTCGTTTTTTTTTTTTTTTTTGCATAATCGTAATCATAATTTTGTTATGATTACGGATATGATTTTGAATTCCCGGGACTTCCCTTCATCACAACTTCCTTAAATTTATTGAACTTTTCTTACCGGCTTACATTTTAGGACCTTGTTTCCGATTTGAAGAGTGAATTGGGAGGAAAATTTGAAGATGTCATATTAGCTTTGATGACTCCTTTGCCTGAATATTATGCGAAAGAACTTCACAAAGCGATTTCGGGCCTCGGAACCGACGACGACGCCATCGTCGAAATTTTATGCACTCTCAGCAACTACGGAATCAGAACGATAGCTGCATTTTATGAGCAAAGTATGTTCTCTAAATTCATTTCTTTGAATTAATATTTAATTTTAGAATATGGAAAGTCGATGGAAAGCGATTTGAAAGGTGATACAAGTGGCCATTTCCGTAAACTTTGTGTTTCTTTGTCTATGGTGAGTTTTTTTTATTTTTTATTTTTTTTATTGTCGGTTTTAGGGTAATCGTGATGAGAATCCGAGTGTGGAAGAGTCGTTGGTTAATGAAGACGCTGAAGCTCTTCATGCAGCGGGCGAGCTTCAAAAGTGGGGGACTGACGAATCCGTTTTTAACAGCATTCTTGTCTCTCGGAGCTACCAGCATCTCCGTCAGGTATTCCAACGCTACGAGATCATTTCTGGAAAAGATATTGAAGCCGCAATCGAAAGCGAGTTTTCCGGCGACATAAAACACGGCCTTTTGGGAATCGGTTTGTCTTTTCATTTATTCCTATCGAAATAATTGATTTGCTTTTAGTGAAATGTGTAAAGAGTAAAGTCGGCTTTTTTGCGGAGAGACTCTACAAAAGCATGAAAGGACTCGGCACTGACGACAAAACTCTTATCCGAATCACCGTTTCACGCTCCGAAATCGATCTCGGCGACATCAAAAAAGCTTTTGAAGAAAAATATGAGAAATCTCTTGAAAGTTGGATTGCTGTAAGTTTTTATTAATTTTTTAAATTCGAAACTAAAAATTCCTTCAAAACAGGCAAAACTTCCTTAACTTCATTTGTAACCGCTATTTTTGACGGAAGATCCAGATTCTAGTCTTAATTTCTTTAAAAAATTTCCTCATTTGCCTCAATTTTGTTTTTAAATCATGAGATTCGTAAGAGAGAGTATACAGTTTTAGAAAGTCGTTAAATAATACATTTTTGACCCACAACCCAAAAAGACCCGCAATTTTAATTTAATCATTTTTTTTTTTAGGACGATACCTCTGGTGACTACAAAAAGCTCTTCTCTCCATCATCAACTGAAGAAAGAGAGAGAGCAAAATGGAGAGAGGGTGTTTTCTTTGACATTTTTAGATGGACCATCTTGAAGCCTATAAAATCCTTAAATTTTCTGTTGTACAATAATTATTAGTGCCCCTTAAGTGCATTTATAAATGAATCAAAATTTTAGTGTTGAAAAAAATTTAAAGGCTGTGTTTTTTCGTAGATCTAGTTTTTCGAGTGTCAAATTGAGCAAAATAACGTTCTAATGTCAATAGTGTAACCGGATAGGTCTGATCTGCCTGAATCTATAAAATTTTTTCTATATAATTGTTTTATTATTTTTAAATTTTAATATCCAAAAGTGTTTTCATGCAATCTTACATGTGATAAAAAAAAATAAAAATTTAGATTTTTTCATAGTCATATGAATTATTAGTAGTCTAATTTATTTTTTCTTAAAAGTTAGTCAATTAAAAAAATAGGTTTTGTTTTGTTTCTCAAAGTCAAAATTAGAGAGAAAAATATGTGATGAGAGTTACATTTAAAATGTTTTCTCATGCGAAAATGCCTTGATAAACTTTTTTGAAACTTATTTTAGTTTTGGCGAACGTCAACAGCGAGAATGGCGTTTGGAGTGGACAACGTCCTTAGGGTGTTGTCGATGGTAAGTAAAAACAAATTAGAATGTAGGCATTATTCATGTTAAAGCTGGCGAAAGGTGGGCTTTCGATTAGCCTCGGCGGAGCCTTAACAGAGGTCTCGTTAAGTAGGGAGTCCAATGGTCTCGATTTTACCTTCGCCAGGCGAAATGCTCTGCCGTTTCCTCCTCCTTCAAAAACGAACTTTGAAGGTGTCACTCCCATCCTCTGAAGGTGTTAGCGGAGTTTTTGATGTCCCGTCAGCAACCTACCTATGTATCTACCCTTCCTAAGCAGGTCTGCTGTAAATCCGTGCTATTTGGTCCTTTGATTCCTTGGCATGCCTCGATCTTAGGAGTCAACGCTAATTCGTCAGCCCTTAAGTGGCCTGAAAGTATTATGTCTGTTTTCCAGGTACTGATATTTTTTTTCGTCGGATTAATGGTTATGATACAAATATCTTGCTCAGCCTTTTGAAAAAGCCTTATTTATGGCAGTCGGAGTGGCTTTTTCTTCGTATATTTAGCGATGGTGTGTTCAATGTGTAAATGCTCAGGAACTTTGGATATTGATCATGTAAGATGTAACATTTATTAAAATAAAAAGCAAATTTAGGATTTCAGGAAGCGAATTGGGCTATAAAGACATCACTTGCGTTTTTCGCTGTCGGGGTCTTATTAGCAGTTCGATTTATTCATTTCAATGATAAACAGCATTGGAACTTTAAAGAATCTGATAAAAAAGACGAAGATAGGAATTGGATAGTGATTTTTGTGGCAGCGGCATTGGCGTTTATAATAGCATGTTTGTGTACGCTCCATGGATTGAATGCGCTCGGATGCGAGCTCGACTGCGGCGCTGGTGGTGGCAAAGGCTCCGCTGCCGCTAGGAGAAGAAAGAACAAAAAAGGACGAGCGAGTAAATACGGCGGGGACGGAGGAGACGGAAAAGGCGGCTTTCCGAGGACACCGAGTGTTAAGAGAGAGGACAAAATTGGAGACCATTCGCATGTACCAGGATCGTCGAGGCCGCCGCCTCCGGGAGGACGGAGAGAGTCCAGACGGCCGTCGCAAGCACCAGCGAAAGGAAAAGGAAAAGGAAAGAAAAAGAAGTCGCAATCGAGAGGGAAATCTCAAAGCGTCGCTCCTGACGATGATTAGATTCAAAATAAACCAAAATACACTTTTCTGTTATTCAGTCATAGTTATTTTTTTAAATTAATAGTTATGAAAGGAAACATAACCATAAGGTGGATTGAGATATTGGTGTGGGTTGTCCTGAAACACATGGCAAACTTCTGGGACCGTTAAAAAGAGGTTTTATGGAAAAAAAAAAGTTAAATGTAAACCCCCTTAAGTTATTTTCTTTTTGCCGTTTCCAAAAAGTTTTCATCAGTAGTTCAAATTTGAAATCAAGATCTTTAGGGCTTCAGTCAGGGATGTTCAAAACGGCATATAAAAAACTGTACATATAATAAAACAAATTTAGGTTTATTACAAAAAGGAAATACTGCTCAAAACTTTACAAAAACAAAACAAACAAATTTTTTACAGAACACTTAATTTCCAGGCGGGTTGGGAACGACAAAAGGGAGAAGGCCTAATTGACGAAGGCAGACGGTGGCGGCTTCGCTTTTCGCAAGCTTCTTATTTGGGCTCGGCGTCGTCGGCATAAAATCCATCCCATTCACCGTCACCTAAAACAAAATAAAAAATCAGATGAAATTACGGCTGTTCCAGTTTCCGTCAATGGCGTGGGTTCTGGGGGCTGTTAAACAGTGGGAAATACGAAGTTCATTTTACGTTTATTAAGACTTCAAAAATTTCCCTCATTTTAGTTTTTAGGGAAGTCTGGACGTTTTCCAAAACCCCACTATCACAGGGTTTTCTTAGGTTTTAGGACAGACCTCATTTTTACAAGATGTTTTCTTGGTGGATACCAAGCAATATTCCATTTCGACATGTAAATGAAGTCCGATCAATAAAAAGTTTGGGAATACCTGGACTGGAAGCCTTTCATTGGAGGGTATTACAATACCTTCCTAGACGAATAGAAAATTATTTACATAAAAGTAAAACAATACCTTGAATATAAAACATTTTTTATGAGAGGACCAGATTCAGAACAAACAGTAAAAGTGGGGGCGGAATGACGGCGAGTGCAATATTCCACCAAAAGCGAAACCGGGTGTTTTCCTAGAAACAAAATTAGGTATTAAAAAAAGTCAAAATTGAAAAATACCTTCCAGTGATTTGACACTTTTCGCGATGACGTTTTTGTTGTTGAAATTAGTTTTTGGGTTCATCACAGCTCTTCTTTTGCCGTTGGGCAATTCCTCCGCACACACAAGACCTTCAAAGGAAATATTATAAAACATAAGAGTAAAATTAAATAAAACCTTTTTTATCCATTTTTAACGGTAGTTTTAAGGTTCTAAGGTCCCTTCGTTGTTTTCCCTAAGCCTTCGCCTGGTTTCCAGCCCATTTTCTGCAAAAGCGACATCCCCATCCCTCGTCACAGGTTGAGCACACATTAACTGGTCCTAGATAAAAATCATAGGAAAAAAACGCAAAAATTAATAACTTTCCATGAGAATTTTTTTAGACGAAAGGGTAAAATTTAACAGCCGCCATGGATAAAAAGAGAAAAAAAGAGGCAGTTACATCACCCAGTGAAATCGGGTCCCCGATTATGCAGAAGAAAACTATCTAGAAGCATGATTAGTCCAGTCAAAAAAGGTTCTTTGAGCTTGATCTTTTTAAGCCCTGGGATGAGCCCCAGGTGGGGGAGGTCTTTCGCCAGATTCACTCAGAGCAGTAGCTTAAAATTTTTAATCTCTGAAGAAAAAAAAAAGGGGGAGAGAAAAAGGCTGAGAAAGGGCCAAAAGGATGTAAAAACATTTTGGACTATGAAACAGAAGCACCCCCCCCCCCCAATTTACGATTCCGAATAAATTCATAAAGCTTTGAAGCATTCAAATTTTATCCAAAATTCATACATTTTAAAAAAAAATATCAATTTGAAATTTATGAATTATTTAGAAAAAAAAGTCTGGGAATTCCTAGTGATTCATAAAAACTTGATCACTGGCCAAAGCAAGATTTGAACCACTGCCTTTTTGGTTGACTGGACTATGAAATAAATAAAAATTAGAAACATGTTTAAAATCCCTTAAAATCTTGTGAACAAGGGCTTAGTAAATAATAAATCGATACTGGTTTTGGTTGTTTCTTTAGTGAATTTTGTTTTTAGGTTAGATTACACACTATTTTACCTTGTTACCGCGAAGAGAACGTCTTTCCCTTCATATCCTGGATTAACGGACAACAGTGACGATAATCCTTGACGAAACCTGCTTATAAAACTCCTGCAACAAATTTTCAGGTCTACCAAAAATGTCTGCGCTCATGCGGAATGGGACAGACACCAAGATTTGCTAATTTTGGTGTTTGCTAAAGGTAGAAAGAGAAAGATCGAAAAA
>JACGAQ010003208.1:0-31687 GCA_014119065.1 Orius insidiosus | reverse complement strand
TTCCTTCAAACCTTCAACTTTCTCTCATGAAATTTAAACGCTTCCCTTTCAATAGCGCGTAATTCTAGATAAATATTCTAAAATATCATTTTTTTCCGACTTTCTCTTCCTACTACTTCACTAGGCTTTTGTTTAGATTCTGAAGGGTTCGGTACAGAAAATTCGGTTGAAGAATTGAGGCGCTCCGAATACGAAGGGCGAACTCGACATCGGACAAATTTTTTTTTTTCATTTTCAGATTCTAGACCTTTTGAAGAATACACCCATGTAATTTTTTTTTTTTTTTTTTTTTTTAAAAAGAAGTAGATATAACCAATGAGCAAGAGGCTTACTCTTCCTATTGGTTAATCTACTCTTTTTTGATACTTGTTGGCCTCAGGCCGTTACAAGGGGGAGGGGGTTGGACCCAGGCGGAGGCTTTCGCCATAATGCCGTGGCGCCCTTTTTTTTTCGGGACCAACTACCAGAGGAGTGGCCTAAAATTATCCACAGATTTTGTAGAGGGATATTTTAATTGGAATTTTACTTCCAACCAAAAATCCCTATACCCAACCTGGGATCGAACCCCGGTCTTCCGTGGTGTGAGTCAGAGACTGAAACCACCAGCCACGGAGCCGGTTTGTAATTTTTATATTGAGTTTCCCCTATTCTCCCCTTTAAAATACGTAAAAACCGATATGCGGCAAAGCTCTACCCTCAACCTTTTTTATTTAATTTTTTTATTTTCGAGATTTGGTGATTTTAAAAAAACCCTTTTCTCTATGATTCTATGATGATTCTATGATGATTCTAAAATCTCGCCACGAAAATTCCAGAGAGTGACTTTTCTGTCGAGTTCGCCCTTAACAAAACTTTAAAATGCGAATATCTCGAAACTACGTTTTGTCGAGTTCGCCCTTCGTATTCGGAGCGCCTCAATTCTGCTACATACGTATAATAAACGTGCGAACCTATTAGAAAAAAAAACACACTCGAGGCTTCTTTACAACTTTCAGAGGAAAACAAAAACCACTGATTCATCAAACAAATAATATAATTATCATTGTAGATATCAAGGAATTGAAACCAAAGCTTTCCTTTATTCTCAATTTTATAAGTTAGGAAAATTTTAATAAGCAATTCTTTTTCGGTCTAGTGAGACTATTTTCTCTTTATCCTAATTTTGTGAATATAAGATTTTTTTTAATCAGGAAGAACTTTCCAATGGCGTCTTGAGGTAAACTTTGGCCTTGTAAACAACCTTAAATTTTATTACATTCCACCACAGGTTTATGATCAAAGATCAGTTTTCCACGGATGACCCTTTTCCAGAATCACAATAACTTCTGTTTGAGGAAGATAAAATAATGACCCCTGGGGCAGTGGGAGCAAAAGTTAGATATTTTATTTACTATCGTTCGATCGTCGGCTGGGAATTCGCCTAAGGGGAGAAAGTGAGAATGACGGTAAGTCGACGGTCATTGCCATCGAACAAGTTCGCTTTGAGACCGCGCCTCCGTTTTATAGCTTCAAGAATTTCGGACCGTTTAAGTTTCTATTTGAAACATTCGTGGCTACATTAAAAAAAAAGTTTTTAAGAACTTTTACGGGATATTAACATAAGAATTCAGATTGTTAGATATTTTTTTGTGTGTCGGGCTATTACCCGGGGGACCCACGCCAGTGGCCAGGCTGGACGAAGATTGTTTTTTTTCCTTGATACCTACTGAAGATATTTTTAAGATATTAAGGACGAAAAACTACAAAATTAACCTACTTTTGTATTTTAAGCGTATTTTTTTTTTATATTTCAGATCTGGAGGTGTCCTGAAAGAAATCGCTGAAATATCGGCCGCCGGAAAGTGTTCGAATATACCTTGTAAAAGATAATGTGCCTTCAAAAATAATAAAGTACCTACAGACATCAGAAGTTGAATAGCCAAAGATGTGAATATATGTTAAGTCAAAATAGGTAATAAAACAAATTAATTTTAATCTAGGTACAAAGCTAATAAAATGATTTTAATATTTATAATTGCTTTCTTTAATTTTCCTGTGGGAAAGGGCCGAAAAGGGCTTAAATAATTTTTGGTCGCTCGGAAATTCTTAAAATTCCAACACGCAACCGAACACCTCCCTGAAGATTCCGGCTTTCCATTTCTATTTTAAAAGAGCTTTCTCATTTTAGAATCTCTTTCGATGTATTTGGTCAAACGCATTTAAAAGAAAGAGAAATCGTTTTTTGGACGAGTCGTCCCCTTTTGTAAGGTGCCGCGACGGTTCCGTTTTGTTTATGAAGTGTCAATTGTCATTTTATGAAAATCTCCTGCTTAAATTAAATTAGTTTCTTGACTTTTCATCGCTAAGGCGTCCTCTCATAAACTGAAACTTCAAGAACAGACTTTTCCATAATGAAGCTGTGAGCTTCTATGGCTGTTAAAACTGACAAAACTACTGCGGAAGTTAGAACCTCTGATGTCGGCTTCCCGTCTGACAGGTACATTGATGATTAATTCCTTCGACATTTATAATGAAAGGAAGAATTGGTGAAAACCCTTCGAAAAGTCGCTTATCTCTCTTTGTAGCTAACTCATTTTAACTCTTGATAGATAACTCATTTTAACTCTTAATAGATAACTCATTTTAAATCTTTATTGATAACTCGTTTTAAATCTTTATAGATAACTCGTTTTAAATCTTTATAGATAACTCATTTTAAATCTTTAGATAACTCATTTAAATCTTTATAGATAACTCATTTTAAATCTTTATAGATAACTCATTTTAAATCTTTATAGATAACTCAACATAACTCGTCATAGATAACTCAACCTAACTCTCATAGATAAATCAACATAACTCTTCATAGATAAATCAACGTAACTCTTCATAGATAAATCAACATAACTCTTCATAGATAAATCAACGTAACTCTTCATAGATAACTCAACATAACTCGAAAAATAGCGACCGCCCGTGGCTTTCGAGATACTATGGAACTAAAGACTATAAAAATAAAGCCGAGATAGGGCTTTAAAAAATCGAGATGGGCGCAATTAAAAAATAGCAGGTCCTATCTACCTACTTTCCTTTTCACAAGGGCTACGGGAGTCTGGGAGTGTGGCTTCGTCTGGAGAGGGTTGGACTAAAAAGGCTTAAGACTAGGTCAAAATCCGAAAGGGGTCTACGAGAGGGGATCTCATTCATCTCCACTCTCTCCAATAGTGGAAATACGTTCAGTTTGTTCTGTGACTTTTAACAGTGTACGTTGGGATTTCAAACTTCTCTCTTCCAAACAATATTTCAAAAAAGTGAATCTCAAGACTAATACGGTGAGTTTGAAAAAGTTTTCACTCAATCTATCAATTTTTGGCAAGGATTTTTTCTATGATAGAAAGACCTGAAAATTGCTAGGTCTATTGGTAGCCGAAATTTATAACTTCAAAAACCCGGTTTTTCACCCTTGCTGTTCGGTTAGCCAAGACTGCAGCCTCTCCTCCAGCACCGACTTAAATTTTGCAGCTTTGCTTCAACTGTAGCCATTGCAGTATTGTAGGCATTTAAATAACTGAATTCCTACCTACACCATTTTATAATGGGTTAGTCATCTCGGTGAGAAACTTTCCGATAAGAGTTATTTTGTGTGGAAACAATCGGTTTGCTCATCTACAAGGACAGGAGACACTGTTTGCAAATGTACGACCCACTACCATAGCAGTTAAATCTCTTACCCAAGGACTATTTTCACAACATTTTAGCAGCATATCATATGTTAATTGCTGTTAATTCCTGGGAGCCGAGATTTATAACTTCAAAAACCCGGTTTTTCACCCTTGCTATTCTTCATGTTCGGATATGCTAAGTTGCTTGACGGCTAAGCATTTAATATGTTAAAAGCTGTAAATACCATAGGTCCAAACGTAATAACAGCCAAGTTACCATTGAGTTTAGACACTTGTCTTTCCTCTGCTGATAAACTTCCTGCTCACTGTGCTTCCGCATCTGGAAATCATGAAATTTTTTCGGCTTCCTTGAGATTAAAAGTGTCACTTACGACTCCGATTTCCCCAAAGTTTTCCAGACGGCGAACCAACTGGGGCCCGGCTCCAATTAACATTCCCTAATTGCTCTCAGCTCCACTTTCTTTCTCTTTCGCGATCACTCCTCCGGTTTATTCTTGCACCCGGGAGACGACAGCCAATCAAAATTACCCATAGTATGCAGCAGGTAGATTTTGAAGTTGTCAAAACAATAATTCGTCGCGTTAGTTCTAACACCGGATAAGTCATTTTTTTTCAATTTTGAGTTAGGCATTGTTTCTGATGGTAAATTTTGTGGAGAATCGAATTCCGTTGGTAGTTTAACCCTATTACCAACAGAAAACGCTTAGTTTACGATTTAGCCAACAGGTAAATTGATTCCAATGAGAAATTAATCCGTATTTTGGCTCTCCTGACAACCTAGGAAAAATGACTTATCCGGTGTTAGAACTAACGCGACGAATTTCTTTTTGAGGAAGTTAACACCTTTCCTTACAAATTCGTCTGGTTTTCAAAACCATTTTTTCTTTTTCTCTCCTCTTTTCCTTCCGTAAAAACAACCAAAATGTTAAATACGAGACTTTCATAAGGCTCGTGAGAAAGCCTACAGAATGATTAAAAAACGGACGAAAGTCGAAAGTAAACACTCAAAACAGTACCGTTTGAATAAAGTATTGCAAATGTAGTATTATGCAACCGAGACTTTCTAGAAGCGTCAATTGCATTTTTGTTGCCTACTATTAGACTCTTCGATTCGGGCCAAGTGAAAGTATAAAAATTGTCGTCCAGGACTCATCCCAGAACCAAACTTAGGGAGAAAAAACGTGAGTTTCCTAACATCGTGTTGATATACTGCGTTGTATATCCCAAAAAAAAAAAATTGACCTTTTTGAAACAATATTTTTATGCTTATATGAGTCCAAACTATTTTTTAGTTACCAATGTTATCATGAATACCTAATAAGTGTAATAACTATGTAATAAGTAAAGGTTCCCATGTTGAGAGGTAAAAAATCGCATCGCATAATTCCCAAGCTTCTTTAAGTGCTGAAGAACTAGTCGTCATAAGCCTTTAGGTATTTCATGTTATTTTTTTCGTGATACGGACGAGCAAGAATAGAAAGTGATGAGACCGATTAACTAGGACTAACCAAACAGAGCTTGGCAGTTAACTGTTAGCGTCTTGATAACACCTGGATCGTAAGACTCATTCAAGCGGCGCATTAATCTTTAGAAAAGTCTCTAAAAATGATAAGATACTTATAATTTTGGTATCAGTAACATATTTATCATCCTACATCTTCCGTAGGTCTGTTATGTACAAGGAAGTTCTCATACCGCAATTTTTATCGGATTTTAACGTAATTTTTAAAAATCTTGCGGACCACCAATTATTATTTTTGAGGAAGTGCCCGTTCGCTGCTCTAAACTGATGAAAAAGTTTTTATTTAAAAAAAGTCCAAATAACTTTTTCTCTTTTATGAATCTCCTTGACAAAAGAAAGCATAAGAGAAAGTCGAATAGCTTAGGTACACATGAAGTTTTTAATGCATTTCCCGAATGCAGGTACGTATTATTCTTGCTATAAGTATTTCCGCAGTTTGCAGAGTTGCGTAAATTGTGATATAATGATTTAGCCATAAGTCTGGGACAAGAAAATAATGTGGTACTTTTTTGATGGGAAATGTGTAGGGGATTGTCCCCTGAGTATCCCCGACCTTCGCCTCCCTATCGTAGCCAGGGGGTTTAAACATAGATTTTTGCGGTTTTTCGCTTGTATCTCCAAAACGGTAGGTCGTAGCCAAAAAATATTAAAGTTAAACAAGAAAGCTGACTAAATTTTCTACAAATTTGGTTCAATAAAATTTTTTGTGCGACCAACCGCACTCGAGCTAATGGCGCAAAAAACTGTGCAAAATATCGGAAAAAATTTTTTACCTTGGGTCGATGGAGCGTGACTTTTCGCGGTTTTTCGCCTGTATCTTCAAAACCATACGTTTTAGGTTAAAAATGTATAAAATAAAAAAAAAAATTTTCTACAAATACCGTTGGTCGATGGAGCGTGACTTTTTGCTGTTTTTCGCCTGTATCTTCAAAACCATACGTTTTAAGTTAAAAATGTATAAAAAGTTAATAAAAAAGAAAGGTGACTAAATTTTCTACAAATTTAGTTCAATAAAATTTTTTGTGCGACCAACCGCGCTCGAGCTAAATGGCGGCAAAAAACTGTGCAAAACATCGGAAAAAACTAACATCTAATGGAAATTTTTGGTGGATAACAACCACTGGTAATTTAAATCTAATTTAAATTTTGAAGGGATAAAAACAGGAAGGAAGAAGAATTTTTGCCCCCGAGCAGGACCGCATCTCCAGAACTCTCGTCATGCTAACCATACACCATCGATTTTTGTGCCCTTCAAAAAAACTTGCATTCGGAAAAAATTTTTTTACTTTGGTCGATGGAGCGTGACTTTTCGCTGTTTTTCGCCTGTATCTTCAAAACGATACGTTTTAGGTTAAAAATGTATAAAATAAAAATGAAAGGGATTAAATTTTCTACAAATTTGACCAAATCAATATCATTGTGGAATGGCCGTTTCCGAGCTGCAAGGCGTGAAAAAAAGCGTTTTTAAAAATCGCTGAAATCCGACCAACAAACTTGATAAATATTAAATCTATAACTTAATAAATAAATAAATTTCGTTAGAATTATCAACGCGTGACTATTGAAGTGAGGCCGAAAGAGAGAAAGAAAAATCCGACAGGTCATAAAGATAATTAAAGAAAGAAAGTGGAAAAAGAGAAAATAAAAAGGACTTCCACGGTATTATCCGCCGGATTTTGTTTTTATGAATTTATTACTGTAGGCTCTTCATGATTTTTCATTTAAATTGATTTAAAAGGAAAATGAAGAAAAAAACTACTGAATTTCTTGAAGAAGAACAAAACTGTTTACTTAGTCTCAATTACTTATAGGCTGGAGAACGTAAAAAAGGAAAACGAAAGTGAGGTCATTGTAACAGCTAAGCCTTTCGCGGTGAAACCGTAAAAACAAGGTCAAGTTCCTACTGTGAAAAATCGAATCTTCCCCTCCCACATAAACATAACATTAAAAATTACATCTTTTTAATGTAGATATCAGCAGTTTGTTGGTTACTAATGCTGCAATCTTGGCGTCCCTTTTTGGGGTTCGTCGGTGAGGGCTAAATTATTAGGGCTCCAAAAAAGGGCGAGTGATGGCAGTAAACAGTAACTACAGTTTTAAAAATCTAATTTTTACTCTTTCTGTTTTAGATGAGATGGATTTTAATGTTTGGGCTACTGAGTTATGTAGCCTGCGAGGTGACAAAGACTCCAACAGTGACGAGGACGCAACTTCACATCGCCCGGAGTCTGATCCTGACGCCACCGAGGAAATGACGGTTAAGACGAGGACGGGTGAAGTAGCGACTTTGATAGTGAGGAAGCGCGATGGTCGAAAAGTGGGCGACTTGGAACCCCCGCGAACCCTCAGAACATTCCGAAGAAGCGAAGCAACGCCGATCGCGACGCCAAAGATATCCGTGTCCCGGCACCGGTTAACATCCGTTCAGAGCCCGTCTTTGTAAAGAATTTAGATGACAAACGCGGAAGGAAACTGGAACTTGATGAATCTGGAATTCCAGTCATCACCGGCGTAAGGGTTCCTGATGACCCAGAAGACAAAGATAAAGTTTGGAGAAACGCTCGTGTCATCAATGGAGTATTGGTTCAAAACGAAAAGAATGTAAACACCGAAAAAGAACCGACAAATATCGAATGGTTAAAAATGGAACCGATAACCAAAGGTATCGATGCGCCATTATCGTCAGAGCCAATTAAATCATGGGCTGTCCTAAAACCGTCTTTTATCCACAAGAGGCTATTAAGGTTGTCGACTACCCTCAGTCTGAAGACAATAACGAAGACAAATACGTGACGAATAAAATTCTCGAATACATCAAATCGGTGAATCAGCAAGAAGTGAATAGGCAATTTATGTGGAATAGAGATTCAAGGGGATTCAGCAGAGGATTGAGGAGAGCAACCGAAAATTGAGGCGAGAGTTCTTCATACACCCGGTGCGACAATATACCCAACGTCTCTCCTCTATTCTCCACCAAGTGCTCAGAATGCTAAAGTCGTCGAAGAAGGAGTTCGAATGCCCGTCCTTCAATATGCCCATCCAGAACTTGGAGTGCAACCAGCTCGAGCAGAACCTATCGAAAAAAACGTACATTTTTCGAGAGATCAAGCATGGCGTACTTCGCGGACGATATTCATTCAGATAGAAGCCCATATGCATTTGAACCCGGCTTAGAAGAAGAAGCTAGAGTCCAAGTTTTCGGAGAGAGCAACAAAAGATCAAATTCAGGTCCATCTCGCCGAAAAAAACTCTTTCGTATTTTTACCAAAATCAAGTTCCCCAAGACAAATACTACAAACACAAAAACTACAAAGATTCGTACATCCGTTATAGTGAATACGTCGACAGAAGACCTTTTTGGGAAAAACTAGGAGATTCGATAAAAGAACATGTGGAATACGGCGTCGAAAAAGTGCAAGACATGGCCAGACCTGTTATGGAACCGTTGGTCGAAGCTTCTCACAAAATTTCAGAAAATTTAGGCTTTAACACCGGTACAGGGAATTAAGCACGTTCAAGGAAAAACTAGGGGTGGCTGGAACGAACTCGATGATCATTCCAGCGATCGGACTCGTCGCCGGTGGTGCCGCATTAGGATTGGGAGCTGTCGCTGTCGGGAGGTAAAAAATTGTCATTTAAGTTGACACTTTCCCTTGAGATACATTTCACTTCCAAACATGGCGACGGGATATCCTTTCCAAAATCCGATTATTTATAAAGGATTTCTCGTTATCTAATAGAAATCTAATTTCTCCTTTCTTTTAGATTCTTGGACGTGGATATGCTCAAGAGGAGCAACGGTGGATCCCTCACACCGGAAGACATCGAAAGGTTGACCATGGAACACAAAAGGGCTTTGGAAGCGATTCAAAACGAAGATACAAACGTGAAAAGAGGATGAGACGTTCGACAGAAGAGGATCTTCAAGACGTCGGACACAGGCAGGATACGGGAGCTCTTGGGATCGCGGAAGCGGCATGGGGAAGTACTCCATGCGCGAAAAGGATTTTCTGCAAAGTTATGACGTCACGATCAGAAGACGACGTCACATTAATGGAAAAGAAAATGTCGACGTACCTTGAAATGTAAGTGGAAATAATGGAAGCTTATTGAGTTGAGAAAGATATTTGCGCATTTTAAGAAAGGTCAAGAATGAAATATGCATCCTTATTGTTGGGAAGTTATATTATTGTTATATTCATCACGATTGTTTAAATGTTAAACGGTTTCTTCATTCTGAATTTTAAACGATGAAGGAAAACTTATCGTGTAGGGGGTGTTTTTGATACTTTCCCCCAACACCGAAGACAAACCAGCAAAAATGAGATCTTTCTCGATTATTTTGTTTTAAAACTACCTAAGTTTTTTCCTCACTTGACTCTTCTCTTTTTTCTGAGAAAGTTGATCATGGAAGTTGGAAGCACGTCACCCTTTTAATTTTTTTTTTCCTTCGTTGATAAAGGTCAACAACGATACAATACTTCCGTTTTTGTTGAAGTAAAAGTGACTTCAAAAATCCGTTAGTGTTCATCACTAAAGAATAATGAGTAAAATATTATGCTTTTTATTTTATTTTTTCCTTCTATAGAAAAAACTCAAACGTGATAGCAATGTTTAAAAAAAAATTAACGGCTTACTTTCACGTTTGAAGGTCCGGTAGAAATCGTTGTGTACGAAATCTTGGTCGAGTAGTTCCGGAGAAAAAAAATTTTGATAGAAAAAAGGAAATTTCAAAAATAAATAAAAAGTTATCTATGTCAATATTTAATCAACATGCGGAAAATAATTATACTTCCCCTCTTTTGTACTTCCCCCTCTTAATTATTCCCTCTCTTTAGGGAAGTTCCACAAGTATTGGGAGCCTAGAAATTGAATGCGATAATTTGGGTCTTGTCGATGGTACAATATTTTCGATCAGGACTTCAAATTCCAGCCTTTCATCTCGTTATCGTTCTTGAGGTTTGAGGACAAGTTCTTCCGTACTAATTGGAATACAATTTGTATCCGCTTTAGAATCTGACTTTTATTTGTTTTCCTCTTAACCGGTCCTTCAGGCGGTCGCCGGATTTTTTTATATTATGCGCCCATTCGGCGCCGAGGAATCTTGTTTCTTTCACTTTTTATTTTCGAAATTGGCTCAGTTTACAAGTACTGAGTGGGTAAAGCTTCCTTGATACTACCACTGAATCTTTATTATTCTCATTAACTTCCGGGTAGAAAAATAGCACATTTTTGTCATTGATTTAAGTGCATCGAAAGTATACTTTGGATCAAAGCTTAATGATTCAGTCAGTCAATAATTGACACCAACCGGACGCTTGTTAAAGATCAAAGTGCTCCCAAGCATTAAATGTCAAAAGTAAAATAGGACTAAAGACATTTAAAAAAGGGCACGAACACTTTTCTTTTGCCTATTCCTTCGCCAAACCTAGATAAGGTCTAGGTTAATTATAACCTTCTCTCCTTGTGTATCATCGGTCTTTGATTGGGGGGCAGAGCGCAGACGCGCCTCTACCTGAAAAGAACTGTCAACATTTTACAAGAATTTCTTCGTAATTCATTTTCTAACCGGTGAAAATATTCGCTTTTTGTCTTCGGATAACCTGTTGTAAAAACGAGAAAGTGTATTATCTGCTTAAGAACGAGTGATACTACAGTAACGGAACCCGTAAGAAGAGATGTACGAAGCTGGTTTACTGACCGAGAGAGAGTGGTTTACCGCCTGCGAAGCAAGTTACACTCGGCTTTAGCGCAATTATCATCTGCTTTCCAACAAGTCCCCTTTCTAAAGCTCCTTGTCAATGCCTTTTGACCTCGTTTCCTCTTCCATGCATTAATCAAATCAAAATATTTATTTATTATAAAACGATATCTAAAGCTAACTTATTCCATCCCAATCTCCAAGTGTCTAGCACTTGTAACTTGATTTTGATGCTTCTCATTTTGACGAAGACCCTATCTATCAGTTTTTGGAAGGTCTCTAACGTCTTAGCCCCAAAGAGCAATACAGCAGTCATCAATCAAAACAAGGTATTTTTAGGATTTGCGAAAATCATGTTGGTTTTTCTCCCTCGTAGTACCTTTGCCATCTTGAAAAAGAATAGGTGTTCCCTGATCTTGCATACTTAACAACTTCACTTAACTTTAGTCTGAAAACTCAATTTTCCAAAAATATTTATAATCAATTTTGTTTTAGGTTACATCCGACTATGGGAACGGTCGGCTACCATTTAGACGATGTTATGGACGCCATTCGAAATAAAGACTGCTCCGTTTTCCAGTGCCCAATGAACCATAGATAAGAATTAATAATATGTCATAACAAATTATAAAATTTCCTGGGATGTACAACATCTATTTTTATTATTATGTATTCCCGGTTCTGATTTCGTTTTAATTCCACCATCGAAAATCTGGAATTCGAACAAAATCATGATTTATAAATATGTACCCAGTGTAAGCGGAGGAATATATTAAAATTGTAAATATTTTAAAAAATAAAAGAAAACCGGTATTAAATTAGGCAACTTTTATTATTGTACATACCTATTTAGATTGTAAGTGTGTATTTTTTTAAATTTAATTCGCTTATGAAAAAAATTAATGTTTATATGCGAAAATTTTCAAAAAAATTAAAATAAAAGATATTTTCTTAAAAATTTTTATTTATTTATCCACCTATTAACCTGGGGGCTTCACTTCTTCTTTGAATAAGAGCCCCAATCTCTACTATTTTCTTTTACTTTTAATTTTTATTGCGTCCGTATTCTGCAAGTATTGAATTTACTATCAAAGAATTAACCATAGAGGAAGAAATTACTGTGATAACGGGTATCTCACCGCTTTAAAAGCTCGTCGGAGCTTTTTAAAGCCGAAACCGTCGTGAGATACCCGTTATCACAGTCATTTCTTCCTCTATTATTGGTTAATTCTTTGATACATTTTTCTTTAAAACTTGATTTCTTTCTTCTAAAATGATATCAATTAATACAAAAAATTACAAAAAAAAATAATTACCTAAACCGAATTCAATATAGTCCAGTCAATGTAGGTTTTTGACAAAAAAAATTCCGGAAGTTTTTTCTCAATGGTTTTATATATTTTTTGGGTCGCTGAAACCGAATTTTTGGTTTGCCAGAGGGGAACCTCGAAAATTTCGGACTTTTCCCCCGTTTTAAGCTTGTACTCTTAAACAAAGCATTTTAGCGAAAACAACTTAGTATAAAATTAAAGTAGACAAAATTTTCCTTTAAGAATGTGTTGTTAAAAATGTCCAGAAACCCCAATCTACTTTTTGCTCTTAATTGAGTTTAATATGCCTATAAAATTTTTTTTATTTTATAACAAAATTAATAACACATTCTTACAGGAAATTTGTCTACTTTAATTTGTACTGAGTGGTCTTTTCGCTAAAATGCTTTGTTTAAGAGTTATAAGCAAAAAACTGGAAAAAGTCCGACATTTTCGAGGTTTTTTTGCGTTTCCTGAATTAGCTCACCTCTCGAGGTTTTTTGCGTTTCCTGAATTTAGCTCCTTGCGAGAGCAACCAAAAATTCGGAATAAACGACCCAAAAAACCATAAAAACCGTTGAGAAAAAAAATTCCGGTATTTTCTTTCTCGAGTGTCTTCTTGAATTGAGCGCCACGAAGGGCGAACTCAACATCGGACAATTTTTTTTTTTTCATTTTCAGATTCTAGACTCTTGGTGAAGACCCATATTTTCTACAAAAAGATGGAAAAAAAATACAGTGATGAAGGGATGAAAGTATTGTTGCTTTTGTTATTTCTTGGGTATATAAAGAAGATTTTTTTTCCAGGAGTCATTCAGTTTCGATCCTACCAAGTTCAAAATGTGTACGAAATTTTTTGTTTTAGTAATGTCCTTTGGATTAGTCAGTTTTGTGTGTGCGAAGGAGACAAAGAAAAGACGTCGAGGGTCGACTTGGGGGACATCGCTAAAGAAATAATGAGCAGATCAGGAAACAGTCAAGTATGGTTTAAAGATTCAACCTTTGCTTTAATAACACTGCTGCTGTGGCTGACTTCATTTTTTTGCAGGTTTTGAGCCTGAACCTCACAAATTTGGTGATACTACTCGTCCTTAAAGGTCTACTCTTTGGATTTACTGTACGGAGGCAATCATCATGGATATAAAGGGCGATCATTGGATTCTGAAGAACTTATTTCAGAGACGGAAGTGATGCTCATAACAAGCTACTTAATGGGCGACACCAATCAGAACTTCGACTGCCTCTACAGAATAGCGTGTCAGGACCCAAAAAAAAGCAAACAGTACCTCCAAGCTGCTAAAATCCTTATAAAAGGATCCAAAATGATCTCAGAGTAAGTTCATTTATATTTTTTTTTGTTTGTTTGTTACATTAATTTTGATTTGCAGTATTATAGGATATGATGAGAAATACGAAACGTTAGTAACAAATATACAAGAAGCGATTGATTTTGGCTCCAAATACGGGACCTGTGAGAAAAAATATAGCTGTTCGACAAAAAGCGATTCTCGAAGATAATAAGAGTGAAAAATGAATGAACTGTACATTAAAAATGTTTTTAAAAACTAATTTCCATCCTAAGCAATTGGCATAAATCACCACATAGTTTGGTCACTTCCTCTTTTTGCATTTCAACACGAAGATTTTTTAAAATATTCTTGGCTTATAAGTAAACGTCTACAACCTACTGTAATTACTGTGCTGTTATGTAAATTTTCTTTATCATTTAATAAGTATGTATAGATGTTTAATTTGTGTATAAAAATTTTAATTTTGTTACTTTCATTTATTAGTTAAATTATACCTAATTTACATCTGTATGCGGGGTGTCCGGAAAACATGGCGTCTGGGAGAGCGTTATAAAGTGGTTTTATGAAAAAAGTTAAATGTAAACCTCCCTTAATTTATAATCAAAGAATTAGAGGGTTCCAGGAGTTTCAAAATGCGGTACGTTTCTCAAATCGTTAGTCCGTCAAATCTGACGTGCAAATCTTTCTGCGCATGCTCCAGGAGTTTCAAACCTGTTTAAACGCAAAAATGCTTTTGGATATTCAGGGTACCCCCAACAGAACCTAACTTCATTATTTTAAGTGAGAACCCCTATTTTTTATTTTTTATTAGTAATCTACGCAAAATTTCAAGTCGATTTGACTATTCATATGAGGCGCTCCGGGTACGAAGGGCGAACTCAACAAAACGTAGTGTCGAGATATTCGCATTTTAAAGTTTCGGTTTTTACGTATTTAAAGGGGAAAAAATGGCGAACTCAACATAAAAATTATATGCGTGTATTCACTAAGAAGTCTAGAATCTGAAAATGAAAAAAAAAACTGGAAGACCCTTCCCCAAAAACCCGACGTCGAGGGTATCACAATAACTTCTTTAAGGAAGTTTAAAAAATTTGTCCGATGTTGAGTTCGCCCTTCGTACCCGGAGCGCCTTATATGAACATTTTTGACAACTTTAAAAAATGTTTTTTAGCGTTTTGCGCTAAAATCCGTTAAAATTGACCTAAGAGACTCATTTTTTTTAAAATTCCACTTATTTTTGTTCGAAGATTCCAACTGTACCAAATTCAAGCATCTTCGCATTCTGCATTACGAGGTTTCGTAGCTAACAGACTTTTTTCAAGTTAGAACCGCAATTTTTATTCAGAAATGAAAATTAGCGGTTCTTTGTAGGAATTTTTCTTTCAGACCATAATTTTATAAAGAGCTACAGCGTCTTTTGTAGTTATGCATCAAAAAGAAAAATTACGTTAACCGGAATCTAATAGATTGGTTCCAACCGCAGTTTGAAACTCCTGGAGCATCCGCAGAAGGACTTAAACGTCAAATCTGACGTTTCTAATATCGTTTGTCCGTCAAATCTGACGTGAAAATCCTTCTGCGCATGATCCAGGAGTTTCAAACTGCGGTTGGAACAAAACTAATAATCCGAAAATAAACGCTCCCTCATAAGGGGAAAAAACCTGCACAGCCCTCCAGCCTGCTACGTTAACCGTTGTTATAAACAGTGGAAAGGCTATAGGCCAACAATAACAAACTTTTTTTTTCATTATTTTTAATGATAACTATAAGGCCTAACGCGGCAATTTATTGTAAGTTACGTTTATATTTTAAATTTAAAATGCCTAAATACGCGGTTGCGGTTGGTAAAAAGGTCGGGATATTCGAAACGTGGAAAGAATGTCAGGAGCAAATTTTAGGCTTTCCAAACGCCAAATTTAAAAAGTTCGAGAACATCGAAGAAGCTCAGAAGTTCATAGAAAAGTTTTCCCAAAATTCGGATGTTCTCGATGTCCCAGTTTATCCTGAAAACATCAGACGCCCTGAAACATTCAGAATTCAAAAAGTTTCATCTAGTGATCCTTTAAACAGCGTGTGCCTCAGGTTGTCTTCTGCGGAGAAACAAATTAGAAAAATTGTTGCTGATTTGAATTCAAAGTTCCAAAATTTTTCTCATTTATTTCCTCCCCTCGATAGTTTCCATGAAGAAGATATTCGAAGTTCTTCAGATTCTATGAGCAATGTTTCTTTAAGATTATCTTCTTTAGAGAAAACAATAAGCACTTTCGGTGTGCAGTTAAATTCCCAGCTTGACAGTCTATTGATGATGGTTGGTAAAAAAGAGCCGGTGAAGATATCGAGAATGATGTTTTGCCAAAAAAATTAAGACTGAACCACCTCAACAAGGTGACCTAATGAAAAGTCATAATGGATCGGTCATAGTTTATACAGATGGCGCTTGTTCTAGTAATGGAAGAACAGGAGCGAAAGCTGGGATTGGTGTTTGGTTCAATTATAATCATCATCTTAATGTCTCCGCTCCAGTAAAAGGACCGCCACAAATAACACAGCAGAAATTCAAGCAGCACGTGTGGCTATTGAACAAGCATTTAAAGCCGACATCAAAGAACTGAGTATTCATACAGATTCAAAATTTGTAATAAACTGTATCACTCAATGGATACACCGATGGAAAAAGAACGACTGGACGCTTTCCAACGGTAGTAAAGTTAAGAACAAAGAAGAGCTTATAAAATTGGACAAGGCTGTCAAGAAGTTGAAGGCTGTCGAGTGGGTTTATGTCGCAGGACACCGTGGAATCGAAGGCAACGAAATGGCCGATCGACTTGCTCGACTCGGCGCTGAACAATACTCTCCAAATATCACTTTTGGAAAAGACTCACAGTACTCAGACTTGGATGATTGACGTTTGTGTGTACATTAGTCTTATTTATTTATATTAAATTAAAGTTATTTTGTTTGTATTGTTTTATATATTATGAGCCTCTTTTTAAAATATCTGACCTACTAATTCACTAAAAAATTTAATACCTTTCCTGTGGCGCAAGCGACATGCAAAAACTGGCAATCTGTTGGGTAAGAAATGAACTACGTGATGATCGCATCACTCGTCGCTTTATGTGCTTTGCTGGGCGCTGGAAGCGGTTGGGGAGAAGTAAGGGGCAAAGAGAGGGGAAAAGTGCTGCGCCAGTAGCGCAGAGAATCCGGCTTCAGACGCGTTCTCGAAAGGTTAATCAACAATTAACATTCTAAAAAAAAAAAAAAAAAAAAAAAAAAAAAAAAAAAAAAAGATTTGAATTTGTCGTTGAAGTTGCAAATGTGCTATCTGCCTTTTGGCTACTTTTCAGGATAGACAAAAACTGAATCGTAGTTTTCAGATTTCACATGTTATCATTTTTGGCAGTTGAACTGCTTTCTGATGAGTTTTTTACATAACTAAGTTAACGCTTCATAATCAATAAAAATCTCATTTCGCCCAAAATCATTTTGCATCTTCAACGACGATTTACCGATCATGTAGTCTGTGGCACTGACTGCTGAAAGTTTCTCTAGAGCACGTCACGCAAATTTCATCTGATTTTTACTTCTGAAGATAATCTACCTTTCATATTCATCTAGATAAGCACAAATTTTTTTTTCTTATTTTGCAAAAATGGCGGAGATAGTAGGTATGTCTAGTTAATGCGGCCATATTATTGGTTCAATCTTCCAATTTTCACCAAATACTTCTTATAATTAATAGAATTTATTAAGATTTCTACCTTGTGGTGCACTTAAAATCGGAAGTCCTTAAGCTGCCAAAAAAATGGACTAATAATTTATTTACAATATACACTAACAAAAAAAATTTTACATTCAATTCACAGCAATCACTTAAAGTGGAGGTAGCTCATAGTGAATTAAGGTGTTATTCCGCAAAGCTAAAAAGAACAAATCATTCAAAATTTCAATTGTTTACCAAAGTAAATACCGATTCAATTTGGTCGCTGACACAGTTAAACATATCATAAGCGACGTCGCAAGTGTATCCATCAGCTGAAATATCCTGAATTTAGTAAAACAATTTAAAAGAAATTTTATGCCATACATTTCACAACACTTGGGTTTTCTGTTCTATTTTGTAATTCTTGAGCTAAGCATTGTTGAACAGCTTGAATCGTCGCTAAATAATAATTTCTATCTTTTACTCCTTCCGAGTAAATTTTTACAAGTCCAGTTGCAGTCGGAATTCCATTATCATCAACCTGAAAATTATTCATAAATTTTTTTCCTTACAATTTCTAGATTAAAAACTAATAACAGTTTTAACATTTTTCGTTTTAAAAAATCTTTTTGGATTGGCAAACTGATATTGTAAAGGTTAAAATATCAATAGTTCAAATACGTTACTTGAAAGTCATGTTACTTAATCTTTAAACTAGTCTAACTAGGTTTTCTGGCTATATTTCACAATTGTCTTTTTTCTTGTTTATTTTTTGCTTGAAAAGCAAAAAACGAAAAGTGTCGTAGACAAATGGAAAACTACCGCTTTCATCTTACGGTAAACGCATTGGAGAAGGCACTGAAAATTGAAATGATCATAAATTTTATTATATAAAATATGAATATAACTTACTCCAGCTATTCTTTTTTCTTCTCCTGAAAATGTATCCCTTTTACCACGAAGTTTCGCTCCAGTATTTCTGTTCGTGATCCCTACCGATTCTCCTAAAACGCTCAGTGCCTCTGAGGAATGAAAATGAAAGGAATTAATGCCGTTTCCAATATGACGCTTCAATAAAAAAAACTGCTGATCCACCAATAAACACCCTGTATACAGTAGTAGCAGCGCTGAAAAATGGGGGAGAAAGGAAACTGATGTTACCTTGAAGTAAAGCATATTTAATTTCGTCTTGACACTGTGCGATTACTTTTTCCAATTTTTGCGGAGCTGTGGTTGGAGCTACACAGAGTTGCCTCTCCTTAAAAAATTAATAGTATTTAATTAATTAGTATATAATTAATAAATTATTATACAGTACATAGTTTATAATTAATTAATTATTATACGTAGCTGTAGGGAGGAAAGAAAGACAAACATTGCCTCTTCATGGGAAAAATTAAAAACTTAGTTTTTTATATCTTTAAATTTATTGAACCGGTTTCGGCGTTTAGAAAATCAGCAACACAACTACAAATCGTCGCGTTAGTTCTAACACCGGCTATCTCATTTTTCCAAGGTTTTCAGGAGAGTAAAAATATTGATTTCTCATTGGAATCAATGCATCACCTCTTGGCTAAATCGTGAACTACTCGTTTTCTGTTGGTAATAGGGTTAAACTACCAACGGAATTCGATTCTCCACAAATTTACCACCAGAAACAATGCAACACCGGCATCTTCTAATTTTAGTTCTAACACCGGCTATCTCATTTTTCCAAGGTTTTCAGGAGAGCCATAATACGGATTAATTTCTCATTGGAATCAATGCATCACCTGTTGGCTAAATCGTGAACTACGCGTCTGTTGGTAATAGGGTTAAACTACCAACGGAATTCGATTCTCCACAAAATTTACCAAACAATGCCTAACTCAAAATTGATAAAAAATGAGATAGCCGGTGTTAGAACTAACGCGACGAAATATTGATTAAAAATAATATAAAATGAAATAATCTTTTTACCTTTGTACATCGAGAAAAGTTGAATAAAGAATACGTTTTTAAATACAAAAATACATACATAAAATAAAACTATGTATTTAGCAAGCTAAATAGGTACGATTTTTATTTTATTTAAATAAAAGCGTTTGTAAAAAATTTGTTTACGAAGGTTATGAAAATTTGATCAAGAGGGAGAGAGAACAGGAAAATGTGAGCACGAAAAAAACTAATTAGTTTTTATTATTTTTACAGTTAATTAATTAATTATTTTGACTTGTCTTGAATAATATCCGCTATAAAATGTACAGCAAAACTTCCGGTAGAAGGTTTCCGTCGTTTTATGATCCGGAAAATCAAATCAATTTTTTTAAATCGAATTAAGCAAGAGTTTTAAAGTAGGACGACTTTAACATAGCGATTTCTTCAGTACCAAAGAAACTGAGGAAATAACGAGACAAGTTATAAGAGTTACCCAAACAGGATTTTAAGAAGTTTGCGTGCACGGGTCATCTCAACCGAATCGGTTAAAAATAAGTACCTAAAATGAAAACCGTGAAGAATCTATTTCTTGTCATGAAAGTTTTTTTCGATGTTGTATCGAAAAATTGTAGGTACCGCAATTTTTTTTGTACTTAGGTTGCATAGCACAATGTAGCGCAAAGGTGGTTTTAGTGTCAAGTTGCGTCATACAAATGAACGGGCAAAAATAAAAAGTAAATATAGGGTTAAAAATGTGATACACCAGATAATCCAAGGCGATTCACTTTCTAAGACCGAATTATAAGTACCAACTTAATTATTATTAAATTTTAAAACAGTTGAAATTTTGACTTAAACGTTGATTAACAAAATGAGGGAGTTGTATTTGTACTTTCAGAAAAATTATTTTGATATTTTACCTGTTTGGCGGCGTATGTTACTGCGAGGAGTGCAAGGAGAATGCATGCTTTTAGCTCCATGTTGTTGGGAGGGTGGTTGACTTGAAAGTGAAAAGACGAGAACTTGGAGAAGAAGGTCCCCTCAAGTGGGACCTTTCGTAACGCTCATATTCGACCTCCTCTGGCGAAAGACTCCAAATGTTTCACAAGAACCTGCCCTTCCGTATAATAAGTGTTAGCTAATTAAATTTGTGCAGGTTGAAGAGCGTCGGCGAAGGAGGGAGAGAAAAAAAAATTATATGGGCACAATTATTATAGTTACCTTATTATAGAGAGCGTTGCAATAATCATTGTTTAGGGTCACCGATTAGTGATTTTTTTTTATCAATCATGAGTTTGTCTGTGGTGTTGGTTCGTCGCCAATTTCTCAAAAATAAAGTTATTGTGATACTTCTAAATGGTCTTCCAGACCCCACAGGATTGACTAGTTGTACTGTGCAACTGTATCAATTAACGGGAGAAAACGTAAAAAAAAAGTTTTCAAAAAACTTTTCCCATGAAAGGTCTTAACCTAACAGTACCATTCTATATTCATCTTTTTTCTGAGGCCGAGGCCTTAGGAATCAACACAATTATGAAAGGATAATTTTTATTGCGTTAATTCTTTAAACGTACAAAGGAACCGTAAAAATTTAGTTTCGATCTGAATAAACTAACTCATTGCAATCCCAGTCTTCGTAACTCCAATCAGGCAAGAACCTGAAAAATAAGAATTGTATTTTCGGAGGTTACTTGTAATTTTTAGTTTTAATAGTGTTTTTGAATAAACCATGTGTAAATAATTTTTTTTAATGAGGATCAGTACGTTCAGGTTGAGAGGGTCTTCCTTTGTCTGCCTCAAGAGGACATAACTCAAAATAGACTTGCTGGATCAAAATCATCTTTGCACTGAGTCCTCCACCCGGAGGGAGGTCAGGGATGTCTTCTTCTTCAAGGGCGCTTACAACTGTTCTAAAATCGACGTTCTTTTGATTACCGACAATATTCCGAACCATATTTGCCAGCTTTCTGTTTAGAGCTTCATCTTGTTTGATCGCCTGAAGAGAGGGTTTTGGGGCTTTCGGAAAAAGTATTACAACGATGCTCATGTTGTCAAGACTTTTTTTGAACAGGCACGTATCAATGATGCTGTTTGTGACGATTTCCAAGTTGTCGGATACAGATAACATATAACGGAGGTAATCGGCGACATCTTCGTTAAGCATTACGTCCCAAATACCGTCACAAGCTAACAATAAAAATTCGTCTGATTCATCATTACGGTTAACGGTATAAATATCTGGTTCGATTGAAACGAGTTGTTTGGTAGGTGAACGAGTGGTGTTCTGTTTGTACTGAAAGTCGCCGACAGCGCGGGATACAGCAAGGCTTCCGTTGACTCTCTGTAAAACGACATTACCTCCAGCGCTTAGAATTCTCTCTCTTTCAGGCGGGTTCATCGGCTTATGATCTATCGTTGAGAAACAAGTATCACCCATTTTGCACCAGATGGCTCTCGAGTCACCAAGGTTCGCTACATAAATATTAGTCGGATTGATAAGCGCGCATATAGCCGTCGAGCCTGACTTGTCTTCACCGCTTGCGAACTCCGGCTTTTTATACAGAAACGTGTCCATGTTCATGAACCCAGTGATCATCGCCTCGCGGATTTTTCCTTCAGAGAACTCGGGCGATTTCATGATAAAGCCGAGAAGATGTTCAGCGCATAAAGTGGCGACGGTTGATCCACCGTGACCGTCAAACACCCCAAAAAATGACCAGTTTTCGTAGCCTTCACCGAGGCCGATCTTCGCGATGTGAGCGTCCTCCATTTCAGTCCTCCAACCTTGCATCGACCCTATGCCATATCGAAGATTGTTTCCTTCACCAATCACATTCTTTTCTCTGTTATCGGCTTTTCCAAAAAGTTACCCATTTACAAAATAAACCCTACCAACTTTTTTAAAAACATAAAACTAATAGGAACTTAAACCATGTGATCAATAGCCCTCAAAAAACTTTTTCGAAAAATCCTGTTTGTTCACCTACAAAGCAACAAGTAGAAGTAGTCCAAATTCAGGACTTCAGATGAAAAACAAGAATAACTTCAATTTGAAATTTTCCCAACAATTCAGATAAGCTGTATATTATCGCCGTTTCACCATAATTCATCAATAATTTTGGTTGCCAAGGAAAAAGAGGAAAAGGCTCAGGAATGGAGAATTTTGTTGAATTTTCAAAAGAAATTTTGAAGATAAACTGTGTATTTACATTTTTAAAAAAATTTGATTTAAAAATTGTTAAAAAAAGTTGATGAATTTATCGGTCGGTGACAATGAGCTCATCGATACCCCAGTCTTCAAAGCTGTTGTCGGGCAAATATCTAAAACGAAAAAAATGGGGAAGTTCTTATAAAATCAAGGAAAAATTTTGAACATGTAACCAGCAATACGTAGAGAAAGTAACCACACATGAATTTATAACATACCTACCTTATTAACTTCCTTAAAGAAGTTATTGTGATACCCTCCACGTCATTTTTTCAAGGTACCTTTGAAAGTTATATTGTTTAAACAATTTTTTTCTTCAAAATTATTAACAGAACCGTAAATGCAATACTACAGATTGTAAATAGAAAAATAAAAGAAGCTTGAAACGGCATAAATATAGAAAATAGGCTAGAAATGCTTGTTGAACAACAGAATACTATTGTACTGTATGCAAAAAAAAAAAAATACCTTCGAATAATGATTGGTATTTTTCGCTGTTTGAGCTCTTTTTTGGCGATTTCAAGAGGATCGGTGTCGCCGCCAAGTTCAACCATAATCGGTGCACACATCGCGATCTGTAGCGCCCTCGTCCCAAGAACTCTCGCTCTTTCGTATCTAATTCAAAATTTAAAATGCTATTTAAATTTATTTATAAATTTTTACTTTGTCATGTATTTTGTTGTGATCCGATTCGCTTTTTGTACTCCGGCCGCCCTCGAATCTCCAACGTTTAAGAGTTCGATGTTTTCGCCTTCATCCTGCGAAATGGGAGAAAAAATAAATACAAGTGGAAAACCAATGGGGAGGAGGTTGAGTCGTTTTCGTGGGCTAAAGAAATGCCACAAAAATCAGGAAAGTAGGACATTTTATTCAAAAAGAAGAAATGGCAGACGCTATGAAACTTCGATGACTTACTTCCTGCTGGTCAATATCTTCCAAATCCGCGTCATCCTCAACCTCATCGAAATCTTCTCCGACGCTATTTAAAAACAAATGAAAATAATTAATTAATTTGATTAATTTAGTGAACATACTCATCAGCATCGAAATCTTCGTCTGCCATTAATCAAGATTCTTCAGACAGCAAATAAATCGAGAAATGATAAAATCAACGGTGATAGAAAATTTGATAGTTTTTACAGCTTTTCTGGTAATATCGAAATTCGTAATATACGAATTTGTTTTGAACGGTTGAACGCTTGGTGAAACACTAGGCTCGAGAAGGCTAAAACATTTGAAGTGGTTTTCTTAGCAGGTTGGACAACATAAACCAGTATATACGAGAAGTGTTACCCTAGAGAATTACGGGGGAGTTCCCACGTGGTGTGTCCAGAGTCCCAGGATTTCAGGAAGGACATAAGGTATTGGGGGCCATAAAGCCACTCATAGCTGGGCTGAGAAAAAAAGTTAAAAATCGACGGATGGACAAAACGGTAGAAATAATGGGATTTTTGCCCAAGAGAGGTCCCTCTCGTAACGGGTGGAAGTATGAAATTTCTCCCTACTAAAATGATAAAATGTTAATTTTTTTACACCAAAAATTCCTAAAAATATAAGGAGTAATTGTCGAAAATCGGACCATCGGTTCGGCCGCGGCGAATTTTTTAATTTCAAACAGACATATCTCCGCCATTTTTTCGAAATTCAAAAATCGCCCTCGTTACATTACTGTTCACCGGCTAAAGAAATTTGTGTGAAAATCGGATGATATTGTGGCCGTAAAGTGTTCCGGAAAAAAAAAAATGCTACGGCCGGCCGGAACGACAGACAAAGTTGAGATTGGCATAGATCCATATATGGAATTTATCCTACGGGGTCTAGAAGACCCCTCCCCAAAATCCCGACGTGGGGGGTATCACAATAACTTCTTTAAGGAAGTTAATTAGGTTTTGAAGTTCTTGTAAGTACTATGTATATTAATATTTAATAAAAATTGAAGCGAATTTTTGATGAAAACTGTGGCCGTAAAGTGTTCCGGAAAAAAATGCTACGGCCGGCCGGCACCACAGACAAAGTTGAAATCGGTAAAGATCAATATTCAATTTGACATTATGGGGTCTGGAAGACCCTTCCCCATAAACCCGACGTGGAGGGTAAAACAATATTTAATTTTTTAAGAAAGTTAAATATTATAATATTTAATTTAATTTTTTAAGAAAGTTAAATATTATAATTTAATTTAATTTTTAAGAAAGTTAAATATTATAATATTTAATTTAATTTTTTAAGAAAGTTAAAAATGTTGAAGTAGAGTAGGCTTGAGAAAATAGTAATACATAGGCAGTTCCCATTTATTCTCATAGATAGCACTGGAGTTCTCTGTTCAGCAATACTGTATAATATGCAATATGTAGAGCCTAATTAGCATGTTCCCACCTTCGTGTAATACTGGCTTTGTTCCAACCGCAGTTTGGAACTCCTGAAGCATGCGCAGAAGGATTCGGACGTCAAATTTCAGATGTCTTCTGCTTTGACGGACAAACAATTCGAACGAAGTCAATTTGACGTCGTCTGGGCATGCTCCAGGAGTTCCAAACTGCGGTTGGAACAAAGTACTAATTCTGGCAACTACGTATATTCCCAAACCGAAATTCGCAATCCGCTCCATAAACTACGTGCTCGACATTTGCCGGGCTTTAGCGGCTTAAGCCAACTATCAATTTATTTTTTCTGCGTACTTCAAGTCCTTAGCTTGGCTGAAACGAGCACTTTTAAAAAGTCTTGGAAAGTTGGGGGAAAAAAAACGAGAGTGAGAGAGAGTGAGAAGGGGATTTTGATATGTGGCTCTCTCGTGCGGTTAAGTCTTTCTGCGAGGCGGGAATCGTGGAATGAAACAACCAGTCGACCGTCGGCTTTTTATAATGAAAGGTGGAAGACGTTTTCGTGAGTGAAATGGTGGTTTTTTATAAGTGATTTATTGTTTTGAAATAGGTGTATGAAACTTTGACATCTCCCATACTAAAAGGATATCCCATGCCATCAGGTACACCAACAAAATTTTTTTTTTCAAACCTACCAAAATTTAGTATTTTGACAATTTTAATCTACGGAAGAAGATAGGGTTGAATTATACATTTTTTGAACCCCTAAACACCAGCTAAATCGGATGTATACATTTTTTATTGTTTCAGTAAAAGTACAAAAAATTTTTTCACTGTTTTTTATCTTCTTACTCTTATAATTATTTTTACAGTAGGTTTGATTGCTCTTATCATGAAAGGAAAAGCCAAGGGCATTTTACCCACGTGGTTATTCCATGCGAAGAGACTAAAAAAGTTTTACAATCCAGGATAAAAGGGGAAGAGTGAAAGTATTTTTTTTTCATGAACCGATTTTAAGATTTGAGAGTTTTGTCTGTCGAAAACTAAAGAATTTACGAGGACATAAAGCGATTTGCCAACGTTTTGTTTGCCTTTTGTGCTCTTTTTCGTCAAGAATACCGATATCTAAAACGAAAAATCATAATAGAAGGGGGATCTTTTTTGAAGAAGAGCACTCTCGAAATGTGAGCAGATCTGGCCTTCGCTTAGTAAATAGAGGCGAGAAAAGTCCTTGACTGGAGTTACATTCATAGCTTCCTAAAATACATATGCACGCTCAAACGATTTTTATTTGGTTTATCCAAGGCCTCTTGTTAATTTTAAACAGCGCATTTTACAGACCCACCAGTTTTCTTTTATAAACTTGAAATTTTCAAACCTTTTTTTTCTCTCAAAGAATTTTTTAACTCTTGAACTTTTTGCAAGTTTTCCTAGAACTCCTTTTCGGAGAAGAGTGATGGAGCAAGGACATTCCTAACGACTAATGACATTTCCGCACTAAAATGTTGAACCGAATAACCTTTCTTAACATTTTAAACAGACCACTTTTCCCTCTCTCTTTTTGGTTGATCATCTTCATAAAATCCTTTGCTGTAGAAATTTCGTTTATCATAGAACGCTCGTCGAATTGAAAATTTTGAGTTATTTTCTGTATAAACCTAATTGGTGGTATTTTAATTAATGGAGTTTAGGGGAGAATAATCCGGAGTTAGTCGGTTTTATAATAATATTGCCTGAATAATTACTTGTGTGGTTTTCAACGAGAATTCTGTCATGATTGTTTTGCTACGCTATTTACAGATCGACAACCGTAAACCGCAATCGTTTCGTTCAATTTAAACTCTTGTTTTGTAAAAAAAAAAAAAAAAAAAAAAACATGTATCGAGCTGCTTTTTAGTACTTAAAATCTGACATTTTTTAAAATTGTTAATTATTATAAAAGCATCAGAGAATCTACGGATGATTAAGTTGTCACAAGTTTTTCTCGGGGTTTGGAAATAGCTTTGTTCCTACCGCAGTTTGAAACTGTTTAGACACTTCTGGAGCATGCGCAGAAGGATTCATTCATCGTTCAAATCGTTTTTCCGTCAAATCTGAAGTCATCCGACGTCAATTAGACGTGAATATCCTTCTGCGCATGCTTCAGAAGTGTCAAATCAGTTTCAAACTGTGGTTGGAACAGAGCTAATATCTAATTTTAAAAAAAATCTACTAACATAACGGTACGATCTCGAGGCTAACATGTGCACATCGCGCCAGCTCAGGATATAGCTGTACATATTTTTTTTAACTTCCTTTTTTTTTTCTTCTTCTTGGGATTGATTTGACTTTATGAAATATCTGTAACTTAAAAAAAATTTGTTTACAATATTATGAAGATAATAGCTAAATAAAATTATAACCGGTATGTTAATGCACTTCTCTCACTTAGAAAATTACATATTTGTTTTGATTTAAAAACCATCTGCCATTTTACCGTTTGATTGCGGAAGTCCAAGTCTCAAGTACTTCCGCTATTTGTGTTTATGCGAAGAGCTGGTAGTCACGGCTTAAGTTCGTTGAACTGAAAAGATGATGCTCTAAAACAGATCAGCAAAAAATGTATCAGGGCGCCACTAAAAATTGGTGTTTTTTAAAAAAAAATTTGAAATCAGTTTTACCAACTCATTATTGAGGTAGAGAGAATAGTGTTCAAAAATAAACGATGGCTGTTTTACTAACGCATTATTTCTTTAATAATAGGTACGATTATATTATTAGCTTTTTTCCAACCGTGATTTGAAACTCCTGGAGCGTGCGCAGTAGCATTCGCAAGTCAAATTTGATGTCAGATGACTTCAGATTTGAAAAACGAATTGAACGACGTTAAATATGACGTCCAAATCCTTCTGCGCATGCTACAAGAATTTCAAACTGCGGTTGGAACAGAGCTATTGTATCTCATAAAAGTGAAATTCTAGAGTGTATATTGGGTTTCGAGCCCATTTGCACTCTGGAAACAAGTGATAAGGTTTCCGATACATTAACTCAAAGCATATACATACATAAACATAATCTTGTTAGGTTACTAAATGGTTGAAATATAGAGTTTTACTTATACATTCATCTCTAATTATTTGTGAAATCCAAAATGTATGACGATATCTCAAAAATTTTCTTTTCATGTAAAGTTCTGAAGGAAGCGTGCGGTTGGCAAAAGATTTGAGAGGTTCTGAGGCAATTAGGACGTTTGATAACAAGATAAAGGAATGCTGGAAGCCTTGCTCGCGATCGCCCATTGTCTTGTAAACTTGTCATGAGGATGTTTAACTGGCATTCCTTTCCGTCTTTGCTTCCCCCACCGACGACGAGATTAGTGATGCCTCATTTTACGAAATTATTCGATGATAACTCCGATGTCTCAATTTGACAAAAATGCCATTTTTTTCCTTCATTATTTTAAGTCAAAATTATAGAAAGTAGGTACTCCGTTTGTCGACACGGCTTTGAAAAAAGCAAAGGGCACGTTTTGCGTGTCAACTCCCAAAAACAACAAATAAGTATCTAGAAAGTAAGGTGACGCAAAGTTTATGAAAGACGTGAATTTTATTATTTTTTAAGTCTATAAAATAAAGCTTAAGTTTCCTCGATAAGTGAAAATTTCATTGGAAGATAATTTTTGGTTTCTTCCATCCACAATTAAGTAAAAAAAAAGTTTAAATTTTCCAGTATAAAGAACGAGTAATTTCTTTCAAGTGCAATAAAATTACTTTAAAACTTCCTGAGTAATTAATTCTTTGTAGGGGGAGGAAAAAAAAGTTTTAAGAGAACCAAGACGGACCTGGAAAGAGTTTGATCGTTTGGAAATGACCTAGAAAAAAAAGTTAACGAGTTAAAATTTTTTCTTACTATGAAAATGTCATTTCGTTTCGACTTTTAATTTTCACATTTTAGCGTTATCACCTGTTATTTATCAAACTCTGTTGTAGAAAGAAAGAGAGAGAGAAAAAGAAAGGTAAAAAATGTTTTTCGAACTAAATGAAAGGAAGCTGTGAAATTGTTCCGAAAATCGTTGTTGTGCGGAAAAACTGGCGACGGACAGCCGGCACCGCAGACAAATTATTCGGTAAAAATAATGTATCAATTTTTCTCTACGAGTTAGATTGATTTTGAGACAAATATAGCAAGCTGCCATAAAAAGTTAAGTAGTTTTCAGTTTTAGTTCTAAATTCGTCCAACCATTTTATTCTTCAGTCTGAAAAGGGCTTCATGCCGAATGCTCATCGAAGGTCGGGCTATAAAAGAAGCGCATTGTTCGCCCGAGCACAATGCCCACGTATGCAATTAGACGGTTTCTGAATGAAAATTTTCTTATTGTGCTCTTTATGAAAGGGGACAAATTAAAAATTCCACCTGTTTTTCTTAGCGTGAAAAATCAGTTTTATATTCATTAGTCATTACTTATTTTAAAAGAGACCCAATCGTCGTACAATAAATAAAGTTGAATCCGATTAATCGTGTAGAAAGTGAATTTAGGTTATTTCCTTTTTAGATACGGAAGGTTATTCCATAAATATTGATTTCAAGCTGAAGGTAATGGGTTGCAAAGAATTTAATCGGCTTCTTGGCCAGAATCTTCAAACAGCACGGAAATAACGAAAATCGTTGATAACTTAGTAAAATATAATTTATATGAGGCGCTCCGGGTACGAAGGGCGAACTCAACAAAACGTAGTTTCGAGATATTCGCATTTTAAAGTTTTATGTTACGGGCGAAAACAGAAAAGTCATGCCCTGGAATGGGAAAAGGAGTAGGGGTTGTGGACTAGGATGTGGAGTTCGCCCTTCGTACCCGCTCGGATATAGCAGTTAGAGCTTTGCCGCATATCGGTTTTTACGTATTTAAAGGGGAAAAAAGGGCGAAATCAACATAAAATTATTTGGGTGTATTCACCAAGAGGTCTAGAATCTGAAAATGAAAAAAAAAAATTTGTCCGATGTTGAGTTCGCCCTTCGTACCCGGAGCGCCTCATATATTAACCCATAAAGCCGCGTTATACAGAACTAACATACAGATCTTCGCCATTTTTGCGAATTTCAAGAAAAGCTCTCTTGATTTTCAAGATATTGAAGGAAGATTTTGTATAACTGTTCCAGAAGACGGGCGTATTTCCTACATTTTAAAGATTCTTTTGCGGTCCTAGAACTCTTGTAAGTTTTGAATGTTTTTCGTTGAAATTTTTTATGGACGCCATTAAACTCGGCCCGAAAGGTTAAGACATGAATAAACTTTATTAGGGTTTATAAGTATGCGAATTTCGGTGGGAGACTAATTTATCTTTTTTTTTCGCATTCCACGAAAAAGGTTATCAGCCTGGAAAAGGATCTGAGTGGTCTGGCGGAGGCCTTTTGATCCGTTTCCCTCGCTTTTAACTGAGTGTGAGGGGAGTCATTCTACTCCGGTGTAAGGAACGAGATCCGGTAGCAAGTGCGACTCCTGTTCGACTCCCACTCGACTTTATGTAAAACAGAGTGGGACTGATTGTGGAAAATAACATACGCGCTTATTGAGAGGTGAAGGACGCTTCTTTATTTATAGTCTCCCATCGCACATTCTCTCTGTCCAATCCAATTTATGACATTCGCAATCCAATTTTATACCATCTGAAGAAAACGACTCAGATGAAACAATCAAAAGGACGTTCTCTTGAAAACATATTTTTTTTAGGAATTCGGACGACAAGTGCTGCATTGGTAGATTTCGGAGTTGGAAGTTGATTCGTAGAGCATGTATAAAATGAAAAAGGTCACTTCTATGCCAAAGCCATCTTTATGCGTATGATGGAAAGGGGGAGAAGGGAGCTTAAGAACTCCCGGCTGGCTCATAACTCGAGCCATAACATCCCCGACATGTGTATTCCCATAATATAAGCCTCCTGTCACCACCCCAAGTTGATATTGACTTTATGACATTTCTGCATTTTTTTCTATGCGCTCAAATGTTTCAATATCTCAAAATCATTTTTTTCGGACGTTTGAAGCTCCTGTTTGATTATTTATCGGAAGGAGCCCGTATTATGCAGTAAAGCCGAAGTGAAAAGTCTCATTTTCTTGCATTTTTCGGTGAGAACAACAAAAAAGGCAGTCCTTCGGTAGAGAGTTTCAGAAAACGAAAATCTGGTACAATGGGATTTTTAGACAGAAAAACCTAAGAGAAATTACTGGGTTTTCGGCATCAGCAAAATAAGCCTCCAATTTACATTTCTCGCCATTTTCCTCGAAATCTCCCTTTTTTCCGGATAGCGTTTCCCATTTTTTGACCGGAAAGTCTGCTTTACAACGTATTTTTAGGTTCTCCCTCTGTTGGCCAGGAAATCCGTTTTTTCCCCCCCGGTAAAAATGAATATGTAATACTAGCTTTGTTCCAACCGCAGTTTGAAACTCCTGGAGCATGCGCAGAGGATTTTGACGTCTTCAAATCGTTTGTTCATCAAATCTGACGTCATGACGTGAAGATCCCTCTGCATGCTCCAGGAGTTTCAAATCAGTTTCAAACTTCGAACAAAGTTAAAATAAGCTTTCGGCCAAAAAATTTAAAAAAAAAACGCCCTTCAGGCCGCTTCTACCTATATAGAATCGCTAATCCTCGCCCTCCATCTTATCCTTAAAACTTAAGTTCAAATATGATTTATTTACAAAATTTTATGCTTTGAGCCGTCTACCCTCGGGCTCTATCGGACACTGAATGTCAAACGTTCCTTCAATAAATATGTTTGTTGAACGTTTATAACTCCATTAAAATTATTTAAAGTCCATGTCGAAGATTTTCGCGTAAATTATGATTTACAGCATTTTAACATTTTGTTTGTAACTACAAAATGGCGAGACTTATTTAAAAAAGCGATAATATCCCTGGATTTTCATATTTAGAAAAAAAATTATTTCTTTTCTTCATAAAGTGGAAAAACCATTTTTAAAATGCTGAATCATCGCTGGAAAGTTGAGTGCGTAAATCCATGCTATAACTCCAACTGGGATCTTTTATCAAAAAGAA
>JACGAQ010003207.1:0-31697 GCA_014119065.1 Orius insidiosus | reverse complement strand
GATTGAGGCATAAGGTGGGAAGATTTTGGGACCCTTGTATTGGCTCACCTGGGGTAGTGGCACCCTTGTATTGGCTCACCTGGGGTAGTAAAAAACATTTTTCACAATTTTTAGGAGTCAATATTATTAGCAAGTTGAATAACGGAAGATCGCAAATGCCGACAACAAAATAGGCGAACTAGTGACCTAAATGACCTTTTTTTTACGTTTAAAATCGACATTACGATGTTTTGCGATTGCGAATTTGGGATAAAATAATTTGAAGGCATTTTCAAGAATAAAAATGACGCCTAAGATAAAATAAGTTTTCAATCAAAATGTTAAAAAATCGACGTAATACTTTTGTTTCTCAAAAAAATGAGATCATCCATGAAAACAATCCTAATTTATTTTATAGCTCCATAAAAAAATAGGCGTAAAAATTTTAAAGATGAACTTACCGATTGTTCCGAAGGTCCGCTCGTATTGTTGCCTGAAACAAAAACAAAAAAAAAAAATAAGCCATTTTAGAGTGAAGGAATTTTTAAATATGAGGGATAACGCGCCTCCATAATGATACAGTTTCAAAAACAATTAGCATACAATGCAAACACACGTGATTAAATGGGCGTGATTGGCCCTTTTAAAAAACCGCACCTAAACGGGGAAGTGATGGCCTTTACGGTGACATTTTTTTCGCCATATCGGCCGGGAATATTGAAAAGGATGAATTAAAGATCGTTAGAGAGGAAAAAATGGTAACAATGTCCGTCACGGAGGCTCGGAAAGGTTGCCTAATCGCCAAGTCTGTGTTTACGGTACTTGATGTGCGTCTAAACCGTAGCGATTCTTCTTGTTTCACGCTCGTCAAAAGCCGCCTTATCTACCAACGCCATCCCTGTCTGGTCAAATTCTCGTTTTCTTTTAGTAGCAACATACCGTTTCGGAGGTAAAGGACTAATTTTTTCGTAAATTGCTTTTGCGGTACTGCTTTATTGTTTTTTCAGGTTTTATTCCTTTTCTTTTAAAAAAACAAGCGTGGGAATAGGCAAATTAACCACAAAAATACGTTTTAAAAGCTTAATGATAAAGACAAAATAAAAAAATTTTCACTACCAAGCTTTGTAATTAAAATTGAGAAAAAATATTACTTGGAACACCCAGGATGAAGTTATTTATAGCGAAGGACATAGAAGATAAGGGATAATCCGTAGATTCTGGCCTTTGAAACAAGTCTTTATTTACTTTCACTGCGTGGCCGTCAATTTCCTAACTTAAGAGATTCCATAAAGGATTTGTCCTTTTTTTTCTATCTGCCAGAATTGGGAGAAACGTCTCAGTTCTAGAGTTCAGGATATCTTATTGAGAGTTTAGACCACTTTGGAACCACGTGAATTCCTCCTTTATCCTCAAAACGTTCTCCCCTTTTCTCTTCTATTTGATACCTGTTATCAAACTCATGAGAGGATATCCGTTTCCAGGCGGTCTTTCGAGTCCACACTCCTTGGAAAATTTATGGTTTTCGGGTCAAGTCGTGTGATTCGAATCTGCATGTATAAAGCACGAAGGCAAATAAACGATAAATTTTACCTGGAGATATTTAAGAAAAGAATATCACCAGACTAACGACACACAAATTTTTCCATTATCATCCCCAAATGAAAAGCTCAAATAAATCACGTTTGAAAAATGTTCTCGTCAACGAAGAATGAAAAAACCGAAATTAATGTTTAGAAACATTATTTTCTTTCCCTTTTGGTTAAGTACCATAACCCATGTCCCAACTTGGAAAATTTTAAGGATCATCGTAAGGATTTTAGATAACATCCAATTTCAAAATACGTAATATTACGAGTTCAAACGCCCTTTTCAAACTTAACAGACGCCGTGTCTTGATTTCTGACCGCGATTGTGTCATGGAAAAAATCACAGGGCACAAAGAAGCGTGAAAAAAAAAGGTTTCCCAATAAAAATTATCAAATAGAATTACGACCAGACAGAAAGGAATATGCAAATTCTCGACATCACGCCCTGAATGGTCACAGGAATGCAATCCATAAAATTATAATCCGAAAAAAAGATCAATTCGTGACCGATAAAGGGAATGGCATTCGACGTTTTACGCGAAGGAGTGAAGTACAAAAATGCTCTGATACACGTTCCTTTTTGAACCTGTTGCCGTCCACTGCAAAAATGGGTCGGACTTGTACCTTTAGAACGGACAACACCTTTCTAGCAGGTCAGAGGCGAGGGTCGGTAACGAGACCATTCATGCAAATAAACGCGGTTTGACGGCTTTGTCTAACTTTATTTATGTTTTCGAACGTTTAAATGAGCAATACAAGTCCGGCAAACGTTTCAAAGTGCATGCAAACAAGGTTAAATGCTGCTTTTATACGTTTTGTACACCCATTATAATATTTCTCCTCCACAAAAGGAAGTTATTAAAACAAACAAAGGTATTCTTCAAGGAGTTTTGAAAGCTCTGAGAGGCTCTCAACGACAGGAATTGAGTAGAAAATTTATTTCAGTTATTTTGATTAATTTGTACATTTTAATGGACCGTTTGAAAGGCGAAAAGGGTAGGCAAACAAACGCGTGTCAATCGTCTATTATGCAACTGCCAATGTCAAGCTGGTGAAAGCGTGGCCCAACACGTGAGCCAATCTTCCCCATCCTTCGCGTTCCCTGTCCGTCACATTCCTTTTTATGTATTAATAAGTTCATGATTAATTACGCCGACTTGATTATGATCAAATTATAATCCCTTCTGATTAAACCATTTAACGTTATATCTTCGGTTTTTGCAAATGGTTCCAGAACACCCAAGCTGAAATGACACTGATGACTTCAGCTGTTGTTTCGTGAAAAAAAGTACCTAAACATTTTTAATTATATTTTCTGACTTCTGAGAATTTCGTCCCGTCGTTTGCTTGACGAACGTTTCGCCCCTTGACATACCTGCCGTAGATCTTTTCCAGACCTTTTCTCCTAAAAGATTTACAACGTTTTAGGAAGTCATTTCCTGTTAGTTTTGACAAATTGGCCGTCGCCGAAGTTTCCCATATTTTTTGATCAGTTTTAAATGAAGTCTTTCGTGTTGGAAAGTTTTTAATTTCAGAGTACGCGAATCACGAAAGCATTAATAACTTCTTCCGAATCGGAAGTTAAAATCATGATTAATTAAATTTACAAGGAAGAATCAATCAAAAGCTAATCATATAAAATAAAAAAATTGTTAACACTAAAATTCACGTGCAATTCACGATTTCAATTTAGACAAGTCACGAGCTAATTACTTAACTCAATATTTCTAAAATTTATAGGAAGACGTCGGGTCCGCTGACTGTTAAAAAAAAATGTAATTATTCCTTAATGGAGCATGAACATAATTGCCGCATAAGGAGATAATTATCGACGTAAAAAAAGGCGGTTCACACAGTTTTAAACCATTTAACGACTAATAAATGATATAAAAAATTACGGCATTTAATCAAGAAAGGTTAACTATGAAGCCAAATATGAAAAGTTCAACTGCTATAGTTTAGATGAAAAACAAAATTTAAAAACAATTATTTAAAATACCGGTTATTTTTCTGAGGACGTTTTTCTTAAATGCAGATTGTTACATCATATGATATACGTTACATAACAAAAATCAGGAATCTGCGTAGTTTTTTACATTCCATGCTAAACTATTTTTTTCGAAACTTTATCTTCACCAAAGAAAGTAAAATTGAAGGACTTAAAAAAAAGTATTTGTGACAAATCCGCTTTAGATCCCACATCAAATCCCACTCAGCATTATCATATCAAGGTCTCCGGTTTTTTACTTAAAATAAATTACAGACATAAAGGAACAAAAAGAGAATATAAAAGTAAAATTTTTTTCCTTTACGAATTTAAATCATTATAAACTCTCATTCTATTTCGCCTACGGCGAAAATGTCGCCGTTATTTATACTTCGGAAAATGCGATTTTGAATCTCTGTACGTGGGTAATTCGATGGTTAATTAACATGGGGGATAGATAAGGTGTTATCGATCGTCTACAAAGGGATCGCGAACTGTATAAAATTTCGATAAATCAACTCACTGAGGGGAATAAATAACTGACAATGGGAATCGTTATACCTTTGAGAATAGCACAATGGCTTTCTTCATGCATTGAGGGCGTGGATTAAAATAATATAGAATATACACAATTCACGTGTTTTCTGGAAATTTCTAATGCAAGATTCGTCTAATTAATAAATCTCGAAATGGGACTTGAGAGTTGAAAGTCATTAGCATAGATCTGCAGTTTGTGCAGTAAGGTGGGTCCGGGGGCATTTTAAAGAGGGTTTTAAATCATTTTTCACGCCGTTTGTGGGGAGTGGACGTTTCAATAAACCTGAGTTACGAGCGTTTGCAAAAATGTCCCCACTCATGCTGGATAATGTTACAAAGTGCAGCATTAGAAATAAGGCTTAGAAAGGGTATTTGGATAGCAAGAGATTAAGCACTAGGAATTTTTTGCTTTCTTCCGGTCGTTTGAAAAAAAAGGACCTTGTAAATAGTTAATTAACTCGATGGCTTTTTTACGCCCACTGTCGAAAGTCTAGGGCACGAGGGTAACGAATTTGGCACCCGAGGCCTAAATACAGAGCTCCCCCCAAGAGAATATCGTATGCACATAATGAAAAGAAATTAACATAGGGACGAAGATGCCTTCAGGTTTGAAGTAATTGACGGTATCAACGTTCGAAGAGGCTTTCATAAACAGGAGGTTTATGATCATTGATCACTGATATTTAAATCGAGTTTCGAGACAATTGAAATGACGATCCCACACTTTCCTTTACGTGATGAGGCCTCGTTGTTTTCTCCGGTGAACACGATATCCACCCCCTGGACAATTACGGAGATGGTCATGGGATACTTAGCGTTCGGCCCTTCGTTTCTTTTTTTCATTCTAGAGGGAGCTCACGACAAGGGCAGACGTCCGGTAATTAGGAGCGGGAAAATACTACAATTAAGAGAAGATCCGGAAACATAACGTGGATAAGTGGGTCCCTAACTTAATTTTATGCTGTAATTCTTATCATCGCTTTCTAAACTTAAAAATAAAATTCATTTTACTTTTAAAATTAATTTTTTTCATCGATCAAATTGCCTAATTCGACCTCCCTTTCTATGAAAGCATTTTTCTCCTTAGACAAGCGAATTTCAGATAAAAAATTTACTATTAAATAGAAAGTATTCCTTACAAAGGTTAAGCTTATCTGAGTGCATTCATGGGCGGATTCAGCATAAAATTAGTGAATACACAAAAATTTTGAAAGTGCTAATTACAGGCCCCAAACGGATATGGTTCCAAGAGGAGTACTACGTAGTATAAGACATTTATGATTTGAAGGGTTTTCGAGGGTTTTCCACGGGTTTTTCCCGAGTTTTCTTTTGGAGCGTTTTCCTCCATCTTCGACCAATAGAAAATATCTTAAGACATTTTTCTACAGTTTTTTGGCAAAGAAATATCCTTATAACAAAATGTTTATCTTTATTTCTCTCTTTACTCGATTTTTTTAGTATTTCGTCGAGAAGAACGGCCCTGCTGAATTAAAATTTTCTTCGAAGCATCTTTGAAAAAATTCAGAAACTTAATACACTTATTGTTGATTCATTGATTTATTGAAAAATGATCACCGAATGATTAAAAGGGGTAAAGGGGGAGAGAGTGATACAAAAATTTGAATAATTGATAAATCGAAACCGTATGGCGGTATAAATATCAGTGCCCACGCTATATCGTATAACAGCCTACAGAAAATTTTTCTCGAGGTTAAATTGCACTTTATACACCCGCAACGGAAAGAAAAAAAACTAATTGGGCCCGGTTTTATAGAGAACCGAAAAAAAGTTTTGTAGGCGGATTTGACAATTCCACACTTTCTATACACATCACGACGAAATTGTAAATTATAATTTCTTTTCTTTCCCCTTTGACCATCATTAAAGTTATTAATATATGTTAATCATGCGTCATGGTGTTACTGGGCCAGAGAAGACGGCGATGATATCTTGGTAAAGGTCAGGAGATTGCGATCTGCGCTGCAGAATCTCCTCAGGGCGAGGGGGTACGATCTTTTAATCCTATTTGCATAAATAATTTCACCAACAAAGATTACTATTTTTCAATTTATAAGACCGTTATGTCGGAAAAGAAAATAACGACATGATAAACGAACATGAACAAGATTAATCGACATACTCGCTTCCGATGAAAACGAAAGTTTACGCGGTTCGGATTTTCAACCCGGATATAAAAATTTGATCAGATAAAAATGACATTTTAAAATATAGAATATTAAACTTGAGACTCCTCATGATTTAACTCGAAAATCTTCTGACTTTCAGTAAATCAAAATACACGTGAGCAAAACGCAAAATAAGCAATTTTGACTAATAACACCATGAAATACTAAGAATTCAATAAAAACAAAATGCAATCTCCAGCAGTGGCCCATTTTTTTTCCTTTCAAAAGCAAAGCTCTTTTTGAGCTTTCAAATGTCAATACACTTTTTAACCTCAAAAAAAAAAATAATAAATTGTTTTTAATTAATAGGGTTTTACAAATAAAATGAGGAACTCATAAAACAATTTTTAATAGATCATCAATTAAAGTATTTAATTTATCCTTGAAATTCCAGGAGAATCCTTTACTACCAAAAGCGAGCAATGTCTGTAATTATCTCGAGCTACTATTTATTAAGTTGACATTTATAGGATTACTGTAATTATTAACAACCTTGTGAAAATTTGACCTCAAAATTTAAAGTTTTTTGTTAACTAGTACCGTTGAAAGAAGAGCGAGTATTAAAAAAATTGTCTAAAAGGTTTATAACAACCGTAACCGGTGGCGAAAGAAGTGCGGAGGAAAAAACACAGGACGTCATATCTCATCATAAAAACATCAATATGAATTCCACGACGAGTATCCCCGTAGTTTTTTTTTCGGCCTTCCGTTACAGCCGAAATGAAACGCGCATTAGTGACTCGAAAAAAACCGCTCTAATAATCAGCTACTGAATTTTCCCCGCAAATAATAGGGATAAGGAGAGAAAAAGAAGGTTGAATTAGGGTTATTTGGACTTTTTTTTCGAGCCTCCACGTTCCTACCTCCCATGTATAAAAACCAATAGATTACAGAATCCTTCAAATTAAATTCCAACGCAAACAAGCTACATGTAATTAAATTTTAATGCCGACAATTCTCTTGAAAATCAAAAATAGAAGGAGGAAAAAACCATTGAAGGGTCAAAACTTAAATTTTTATAAAAAAAAATTTTTTTAAACCGACCTTGTTTTTATTGTTGAAGGAGCTTGGACAGTTATTTAAAAATGAGGATTAATGCTTAAAACGTAATTTCCTCGGTGTTTTTTTTTATTTCATTATAGTACAAGAGGCCTTTTTGAGGACGTGCGATCCGACCTACCTTACAACAGGTGCATTGTGTATTGTGTACAAAAGGAAGAAGAGTAGAAGGGAAAAAAAACCCAAGAAAGGTCTCGTAAGGACAGTGGGTGACGGCACAAAAACTACAGACTTCCCATTGATCCGAATCGTCGCTTTTTCGTAGAAGCTCTTTTTCTCAGACAAAAGTCAATGCTTTTCAAACGTCTTCTCAGATTTTAATTCAATCTGTTTCCAAACGTAGGGAATCGAAAAGAAATAAAAATCGGTAGCTAAGTCGATGGGCTAAATTCGGGATTGCTTCCGAAGAAAAGAGAAATCTACTCGAGAGTTCAGGTTCCCAGGGATGTTCTGATTCTTGACCTTCCGCATACTTAAAATTCTAAAATGCCATTTCTTAACACCTCCAACTATTTCAACCGAAAAACCTTTGATCTAAATTCCTTCTAGGGTGACATTTAATTACTTTTAAGTAATACACCTTCCTTTCTGGAAAAATGGGATTTTTATGCTAATAATTACGTGTTTAAAGTACTAGTTTGAAGAGCTTCCAACGAAAACTTTCTTAAAGAGAAGTAAAAATAGGAGGGGAAAGTATAAAGGAGGGGAAGTAACGGAGGGGGAGTATAAGGAGGGGAAGTATAGGGGGAGGTAGGAGGGATAACAAGGGGAAATAGGAAGATATATAACGGAGGGGGAAGTACTCTATAAAGAGGGAAGTTTTTTTTTAATTTTCCGATTTTTTTTTCGAAAATTTTTTTAAGTATAAGGTAGAAATAATGGGATTTTCGCCCAAGGGAGGTCCCTCTCGTAACGGGTGGACGTATGAAATTTCTCCTACTAATATGAATTAATGTAGAAAATTGATAATTTTTTTACACCAAAAATTTTTAAAAATATAAGGAGTATTGGGTGAGAATTTGGTGAAAATCGGAACAACGGTTCGGCCACAGCGCAGTTTTAAAATTTCAAACGTGCATATCTCCGCCATTTTCGAAATTCAAAAATCGCAGACGATGATTTCTTGTTCAACTATTCAGGAAGGTTGTGTGAAAATTTGGGGAAAACTGTGGCCGTTAAGTGTTCCGGAAAAAAGCTACGGCCAGCCGGAACCACAGACAAAGTTGAGATCGGTATAGATCATATTCGAATTTATCCTACGGGGCCTGGAAGACCCTTCCCCAAAAACCCGACGTGGAGGGTTACAAAACTTCTTTAGGAAGAAAAGGCACAAAATGTTCTCAATTTTAACCATTGGTAAGAAAGGGGTTGTATAAAACATGGAAGGTACAATGGATTAGATGAATAATTTTCCAGTAACACCTGTCAATATATACGGGAGGGGCTAAAAGTCCCTCGGACACCTGTCCGACGGTGGCACCCATAGATAAAAATCCCGTTAGAGAGCCCCTCTGCGTTGTGAATTTCCTCTCCCCGCGGATCAGCCTCTTAAGCAGATTTATTCGCGTCGTCTCCTCCGCCACAGTAACTGATGCCGGTCAATTAGCCGTGTGAAGGATTCTTACAAGCGGTTTTGTGTAATTACCGTTGATCGAGGAATGAGGACGGTCAGTAATTGGCCTTTTGTTCCCCCAAAGAAACCACAGAATCCTTTAATATGCAAACGGAAAATCTCCGCATTTAAGAAAAAAAGGTAGATGGAAGATAAGTTTGAAAATCCTTTGGTCAGCCTGTCAAGACTGTCTCCCACGCCTCTCTCTTGAATGACAGTTTTACAAAGATTCCGATAATTTTAGAGAAAAGATAAACGAAAAACCTTTCATTTCCGAATCATAAATATGAATGAGGTACAAGTCAATTATAAAATTTGGGTAAAAGTCTCAATAAAAGCTTTTTGAATCAGCGGTCCGTTCTCAAGGTGAGTCAGAAAGTCAAATGCAAATTTGAAGACTCAAAAACCAGTTGTGTTTCATTCCAAGGCTTTTTTTCTTAATCAATGATAAAACATGAAATAACACAATGCTTCACGTTTTCGAAAGGGAGGAGGAAGAGTGCATCAAATGGGATAACATCGAACACCACTCACATCAATGATTTTAAAACACGATCGAAATTGAAATCGTTTGTAGGCGTTACGTAAGATAGCCAAATTTTCAAAGGAAGAAAAGCCGCTGGAATGTCTGAACATGAAGGTTTTAAGGCGTTGTTTTTGAGATTTGGTCCAAAACTAATCCGAGGCTCAGAGGGTGGCCGAATGAAAGTGGGCCGAAGTCTTTGTCAAAAGAAATACACGAAAGTGAAGAGTTTTACGGAACGTGTGACATTTAAGGAAAGTTAATGAATTCAAAACTAGACCTCGCGAAAAAGATCTCAGATTCTCGATTTCCAGGCTTGTTGATGACACTTTTTTTTATCTCGTTAGCGAGGCCCTTGACCTCCGAGCTAAAAATTGAAAAAAGGACTTATTCTTCTGCTATCCTTTCTTTTAAAAACCTTTTTTTTTTTCAATTTTTAACTTCCTCAAGAAGTACTGTGATACCCTCCGACCCCTGTTACTAGAAAAGGGTCTTCCAGACCCCGTAGGATAAATCTGATAAGTGATCTTTGCCGATCCTGACTTTGTCTGTGGTGCCGGCCGTCCGGCCGTCCGTCGCCACTTTTTCCGGAACACTTCACGGCCGCAATTTTCATCCGATCTTCACCAAATTTATACACAAGCTTCCTTTCACAGAAATCTGAAAATGACGAGAGCTTTTTCGAAATTTTTCAAAATGGCGGAGATATGACTGTTCAAATTTAAAATGAGCGCTGTGGGCATACCGTTGGTCCGATCTTCACCAAATTTTCACTAAACATTCCTTGAATTATTTAAAAATTTTCCATGTTTTAAAATTTAATTTTCCAAATTTTTTTACTTAATAATTTTTCTAGGCAGAAATGTGAGTCACTTCGCCGGCTCGAGGGCGGCCTCTCTTTGGCTAACCGTACTGAATTTCTACCTTGATATAAAATTTTCAAAATAATTTTTTTTTTTTTTTGTTTAACTTCCTCAAGAATTTTTTTAACGGAAAAATAAATGGCGATTTATAGGTACTTAATTTTATTTTTTTTTTTCAAAAAACAGAAAATGAACAACAAAAATACCTAAAATTTTATGCATAAATGTTTTACTATGCACAGATTGTATGTTAAAATTGGGTTTTACTAATTGAATTAAATTTGAATGAAAATGTACTATTGAAATTGCTTCCCCTCCTACGTACATTCTACCTGTGTTCTCCTACTTAATACTCCTCCTGTATCCTTGAGGAAGTTATCGTTGGAAGCTCTTCAAACCGGAACTTTTAATTAAAAACAGGTAACAATGTACCTTTTGTAAATTTTTGTAGATATGTTTTGTCATATCATTTTATTTTGTTGAGTACGTATATACAAATCTCAAATTCCGTTATCTTTATTTATGGTGTTATTAATCTTGAGAGATAAAAAAATTTCGTGTTTTTCCTCAACAGTATGCGACCTTTTTAAAAATACGTGCGAAAAAATGATGGTTTACGGGGTGACCGATAAAATAAACCCGATTGTGATCAAAAATGATAAGATTAACCTAGATTTTAAAAACTTAGTCATATTCCTATTTTAGAAGGTAGATTTAGAGATAAGGCAGATAGTGCTTAAGTGTTTCCTTAATTTATTAGTAATAAAGTTGATGAGTCACGAAAGGAATAGTATTCGGAGTAGTTCTAATTAAACAGGTGCATAGGCTCAACTCGGATGTGGTAATAACCGGAAACAGGCGTATCAGTCCAGTGAACATCCTGTAAGTCTCGCCATCTTCCCACCTTAAAAAAAAACAGATATTGGATGAAAAGGGACGTTTCCCAGGGTCTTGTAATAATTTATGACTCAGAAGACTCAAGGCGATGTCGCCTCGCGTGGTTAAACAAATGTAATTTTCAAGACGTCTCTGAGAAAGTTGTAGGTCGACGAAATTTATAATCGATAAAAAGATTGAAAATAACGACGTCGGGAAAAGGGGAAAATCGATGTTAGCGTGTTCACGAACTAGGACGTTAATTGGTCTCTTTGAAGGTGAATAGGGGTCAAAGAAGCTGAAAAATATCGCACGCCGTTTTAATATTTTAAACATGAAAGTTCAGTTACGGCTCGGAACCTGTTCTGAGGTCCCTATTTTGTCCAGGATCAATTTCACATAGTCACAACCGAAGAGGGGAAGAGAGAGGAGGTCGTTATCGAATTTTCATCGAGATTAAACGAGGAGATTCCCACCGATTTGGATAAGATCGGCGACCTCTAAATATTAATCGAGCGGAAACCTAGTTTCGTAGTTGAGCGCGTAGACGTCAACGACTGAAAGAGTTTTTAATTAAGAGAATTTCTTATCGAGGTTGGTAACCCTCTCACTTCTTACCCAAGATGTGCATTTAGCATAAGCACGTAATCAAGATGACAACCTGAGATAAACAATCATCCTTTACATTTCTATAGGCAATCAACACAAGGAAGCTCCTCAACAAAAAAAAATTCAAAGAGGTCGTTTGAGATGAAAAACTTAAGATCCTCCGCATCTTGTTTGGCCGCAAATCTCTTTGAATGCAAGAGAGGCAAACCAGACAAAAACTTCTGTTGGGAAAAGAACGAATTTTGAAAGAAACTGCGAATCCTTTCGACCCTGAATTATTACAGTAGTTGTTATAAACAAAGAACGGAAAGGATAATGAACCGAGATGTAGGGGCGATATAGGAGCCGGTGGAATATCCGTAGCGTTGATAACAGTATAAGAGCATCGCAACCGTAGAATGCCGCAGTACGTCATGCATAACCTGTGACTCAAAAGGGTCAAACTTTTGCTATACCGATGCATAATGCGAAAATTAGACCTTGATATCGATCTGTCACAGATCTTTCAGGCTTTTTTTAAAAAAGGGCGATCAACTCTTGGATAACGCCTTTAAGTATCGTGACGAATTTTTCTATAACAAGGAGGATATTTTTTTAAATCACGCGACATGAAATTATTTTAATTGTAAAAATAAATACAAGAAGGGATTGAATAACAAGGAAATGTAGTGAAAGTGGGCGGTTTAAGCCAGGAATGAACCTTAAATTCTAATGCTCAAGGTTCGAGAAGTCGAGACTACACGGAAAAGAGTTTTAATTAAAAGTAGCGTTTTTTTCAAGAGCACACTCGGCTTCAGAATAATAAAACATTCCTTAACATTTATAGATTTTTTAAAGAGATAATTATGAATTGATTTGCAGCCTCCAGATTGGTAAATCACAGCTTCTTTACAAAATGGGGATACTAAGTTTTTGGCAAAAAAAGCAACCACTTTCATAATGCGATTCAAAAATTATTTATTTTTGACATAATTTTTAGAGAAAAAAATTAATGGGATGAGAAAAGCGAAATGGACGCAGCACAAAGGAGAATAATCGTTTCCGATGGCGACGTACCAAAATTTCAAACGCATCCAAACATTAAGGCCGATGCCGACATGGGACATAATACGCATAAGAGAGAACAAAGACCTTAAAGATTCGTCGGTCTCCGAAATGCAGAGATGGCAGAACGGGACGAGAAAAAAAGCCAAGGCCGCGTTTCGGACGAAGATTTGCGGGTAACAAACGGCTGGTATTCGACGGCGGACTCGACGAGTTCGTGAACGTCGACGAGCATGGGATCCGCGTCCACAATAAAGAACGAATAAACGCCACCACGGTTAACTCGATAGTTTCGTTTTCAACGTAAATCCTTTCGTCTTGAGCGACGTAGACGAAAGTGTACAAACCCGGCTGGGCGTTGATGTGAACCTTTCCGTGTTCTGTCGTTGACGACGCAAACTAAATTTACTTTTTCCCTATCGAAAAAGAAAACTGACCGTAAACTCGCGAACTCTGTGCGACTAAAACGCCCTCGTAGAATTGAAAGGAGAAAAATAAACCGGATCGTAATCCAACAATCTATACGCTACTTCACCATTACTTAATAAAACATAACTAATACTTTCGTCTCCTCAGCAATAATTCCATTTTTACCTCCCTATCAAAAGTTACATTTAAATCTAATTCTAAAATACCATCAATGTTTCATCATGAGTCAAAAATCCTCTAGGCTCTATCTCATATTCAAACCACGAAGAACTAAGAGTCATATTTTTACTGTAAGGATTGTAAAACCTCATTGCCCTTCTCCAATGTACGGAATGCGGTATTCATTTCCAATAATATTTGAACAAAAAACGAAATGAGGAGCGCTCCAAACAACAAACAAGAAGAAACAAACATAACCAATCGGAAAATTTGAAAATTGGGACAATCTAGTTCGACGGCCACGATCATCAAGAGAAAGACGGACCTATCCAACGCGATAAAAGCCAAGGGGTGGTTGGGAGAATCGTACAAAATAGAAAACTGCCTTTGAAATATTTCTTCGGATGCAAACCAACATGTACCAAACGATATTAAAATTGTGGCAAAAATAATCATTTTTAAAGATCTAATGTTATTTTTTAATGTTTTTTCGACCACAAAATGGTTCTTGGGGAGAACTTTAATTTCTTTTGTCTTCCAATAAAAGAACATGGAAAAATAAGGAATAAAACTAACTCCAAGATGCAATAAATTAATAAGTACGGTTTAAAAATCATGGCAGTTCCGCAAACGATTAAATCGGCCAAAAACCTAAAAAGAGTAATAAATAAAAAATTTTCTAAGATTTTCTTCGTCTATTTGGTCAGCAAAAAATGAATGGCGAGTACCCAAGAAAGAAGGAATAAGGAAGATGCGAAAATTATGATGTGGATAAAAATATTCTGAAAATGAAATGTAGAAACAATAATTTTAAAAGAATTTAGGAGAAAAAAGAAAATAATGGATATCCAAATAAAGTAAGTTTCCAACATAAGAATCTGCCATCCAGCCCAAAAAAACACCGAAAAACATACCCCCGAGATAGTAGACTTGAAATAAAAATGAGCTTTCAACTGTATAAATCCAGAAAAAATACTAAACAAAATAGCGAATTGGATGAAAAGTGGATTAAAAATTCGTACAACATGAGTAAAATTTGGAGGGAATCGAACGGCGGAGTTTTGACTAAATTAACGCGGAGGAGTTCCCGGACGAAAGCGTTTTTCGATGGTTTCGTCGGCTTTTCCGTCTCCGGGGGGCGCCAGAAGTGGCATCTTCTGAATGGCGGCGAGTTTCTTGGCCTTCTCGTCCGTCATGACGCTTTTACGCCTCTCTTCGCCCTTGGACGGTCCTTCGTCTTTCTTATCCATAATGATATAATTTTACTTTCAAAACATGTAAACATAGAAAAGTACCTCATAGCATGAGAGATTAAAGAATAAGATAAAGATCAATTGGCTTTAAAATGCCTCGACTACCGTTTCTACATGATTGTACAGCAATGAGGCCCAAGGAGATGATAAATTTAATTAAGATTATTATGTCTTTAGATATCAAACGTTTAGGTTTACTTTTTACTCTTTTTTCAAGGGAGATTTTTCAGTTTTAAAAATGAAATTTTTTCTCAGGAGGCTTATTTTGGACCGCCCAAAAAAAGGCCTTTCTTCCTTAAGGAAGCATTGAACAGCTGAGTTATTGATTTCGCCGCCCCCAAGGACACTAGGGCGCTTTTCGCCCACCGAGTCCGCCAGCCGCCAACATTTGAGCGTTTGTTTACCCTGAAAAAACAGGGAGGCTTATTAACCCAATTGTGCGTTTTCACACATTGTTCGACATGAAGAAACAAACAAAACGTCCCGGTTTCGAAATTATTTTTCCATACTTTCTTCTCGCGTTCAATAGAATCGCTCTCAACTTTTTTTTAACTTATAAAAAAGAACAAACATCGGTTAGAAGATAATTTTGGTCAATAGCAGGTCAGGGACAAGAAAAAAATTTTCCGAATCCACTAGAGCCTTTTTATGGAAAGGAATTTTAATAACAAGATTTTTTAATAACAAGGGCGGATTACGTGTATAGAAAATAAAGGATAAGTCCTTTAAGAATATTAGTAAATAGAACATTGGCTGCGAAATATTTTATAGATAAAGCCTTGACACTAGCGAGGTATCAATAATTATTGATTTTTTCAAAATTGACAATTTAAGCTTTTTAAATTTGAAAAAATTTTCGTTATCTTTCACGTGTTGATGGAATGGTGAGCATTAAAGTAAAAAATGTGAATACGAACCTTGCCCGCCGGCGAATATCGTGTTTGGATGTACATGTCCGTCCTGTGAATAAGCACTTGATCGAGTTCGGTCACGACGGCATTTCGATCTGTCGCTCGAAAGGGTATTCCGAAAGCACTTGGCACTTTGATAGCAAATCGCCCATCCGTGTTCTTCGGAGATCGGGGCGTTGAAGGAGACGAGGATGTCTGTGAGGGTAACGCAGTGATCCTCGTTCAGAGCGCACTTCCTCGGACTGCTTTCCTCCATTTCGATCACTGAATTTTTTTATAGGGTTTATTTTTAGAATTTTGAAGACGTATTGTTTTGTTTTTATGTGATTTGAGCACGGTCAACGCGAAAACGTACGACGGTCATGACGGTTGGGCTTGAACTGGGATCGTTTTCCCCCCTCGTTCCGTAGCGCCTTCAACCCCCTCTCTTCTCTCCCGGTTTACTGCAACAAAATACATTTTCTCAATACATAAATTTTATTCAACCCCTACTAATTTTATTTTTTAATCATAATTTTGTGCAACGTTTCAGATAATTGAGGATTTTTTATGTTTTGTTTAAAAAATCTGGAGCTGCGGAAACCTCCTCAAAATACGACAATTTAACGTTCTTCCCTACTATCAAAACAGGTACAAGAAATGTCTTCGCCAGCCAGCCGGGCGAAAACCCCAAATTTCTCCCTACTAAAAATTTTTTGAACTATAAGGAGTATTTGATGAAAATTTGGTGAAGATCGGACCAATAGGCCGTAGCGCATTCACAAAAACTTCAGACAGACAAATCTCCGCCATTTTTGCGAATTAAAGCTCTCGACATTTTCAAACTACAAAAGAATTATGTGAAAATAGGATTAAAATTGCAGGCGTAAAGTTTTCCGGCAAATAAAAACGACGGCCAGCAAAAGTTGATGCAACAGACACAAAAAATGGTCGCCAACCCACCCAGCCGAGTAGGCAATAACCCATATAAAGTTTATGGCAACTGGTGTAATAGGTATTAGATAAAATAACTGTATATTATCACATAGGTATGATCATTGATATGTTATCACGAGTTGATGTAATTTATTAATGGTCTAGTCTAGGGCAAATTCTTAATGCCATCAAGTTTGCTTTGAAGATAAAGAAGAATTTGTAGTATGGTGAAACTGTGTTTATTTTATTTTTATCAAAAGGCAAACGGAAACATCAAAAATTAATTGTTTCCGCTCTTGTAATAGGCATTTAAATAATTAAAATAGTATTTGCCATTTAGATAGAATATTATTTGAAAAATACGTTGCTGAAATTTGTAAAAGGGAGTTAGATCCAAAGTCATCAGCACAGCAAATTACATGCCAAGCGAGGGAAGTTTTTTTAGGTTAACCGCGTTTTAGGAGGACTAAGACTGATGTTATTGTTGATTTTGACTCAAAAGTTTAGGTGATGGATTCTGATTAAGAGTTGACTTATTGTGCCAAATAGATGCAAAAAATCAGAATCATCCAAATTATCATCCAACACATCAATGTACAAAGAATTAGTATTTCAGAGATACCTACCTTAAAAAAATTTCTTACGGAAACTAAAAGCACAACTATTTTCAAGATAGCAAAATATCCGTCATCCAAAGATTCTGCAAAATAAGAGGGCAACGATGAAGAAGAAAAAACTTGTTTTTTGTATCTTTTTAAAGTTTACAGTTGATAAAGTTCACAATAAAGCAGCTGCAAGTTGTTAAAAATGAAGTAAACATACCTTTTGATGATATTCGTTTGAACCTCATTTAAACTAATATTTCACTAATCCGTGATTTATGAGACAAAATATATATCTAAATTAGAAATTTTCAAAAATTGGAATCTATGGGGGAAAAACTATAAATTTTGGTAGGTTATGTTGTATATGCTTAGAACTGATTTTGTTTGGGAACACAGCTGACTAATTTCTTCAGCCATTTTATGCTTAGGGAAACCTATCAATTCATCAATCACTTTGTTATTGATTGAAAAAAAATCGAATAAATAAATAAATAAGTACATATACCTACTAAGCTTAGGAAACCCTGGTTTAGAGAACATAGTCAAAATAAAGTGTCTGAGATATACATAGTCATTTGCGCCAATTCCTTGGAAAAATTAAGAATTAATCTAAATACTTCCCATTAGATCCCTCTAGAACCTTTTGAAACCATCTTGATCCTTCTAGAACCGTCTGGAAACATCTAGATACCCCCGGAGTCATCCTTCTAGATCTTCTGGAACCATCTAGATACTTCCGGAGGCCATCTAGATCCCCCTAGAACCTTTAAAACCATCTTGATCCTTCTAGAACCGTATAAACATGATACCTCCGGAGATCCTCTAGAATCCTTCGAACCATCTAGATACTTCCGGGCCATCTAGATCCCACTAGAACCTTTTGAAACCATCTTGATCCTTCTAGAACCGTTTGGATATTTTCAAAAGCACCAGTTTTGATCGTCAAAAGCTCAAGTGCCAACAGTTAAATGATAAACTCCTCCGCAGACGAAATCCCAATACGTTACGAGTTCTCTGTCTTTCTCCCAAAAAAGCACCATTTTCACCAGTTTTTTCGGACATTCTCCTAAGTTTTTCTTAAAAATTGGGGATTTACCCACATCTTATCTATCACCTAGAGACTCCCTTTTTCTTGATATGTGTGAGCAAATATTTTGGGTTATTGGGCATCGAACATCGGTTATTGATAAATGGACAAACTGGCTATAGCATTTAATTTTGGGTATACTTAATTTTTTGCCCTTTTTTATCAATTAATTCACCACTTATGGTATGTAGCCATCGTCGGTTGGAGAACTCTTAAAAATTTCATCTCTACTTCTTCCATCCGCATCTTTGAGTAGAAAAGTGAACTCTGACCTCAGTATCATTGATCCCGACAGGCAGGGCATACATGAATAAGGGACGGTTTTTCCATATTTTAACAGACAGTTAACTCAGTTTAACCGCCTCAAACTTCATTATTTTCAAAACAAAATCTAAATTTTTTATTTTTTCAATAGGTACATAGCTAAACTGGTATAATTTTTTGAAAATTTGCTTTTTTGAGTGGAATATCACAGAACAATAACATTTAAAGGAAAACTTATATTTCTTTCTCTAGATGACGTTTTCAAAATACTGGATACATTGTAAAGATAAAACTTGATTGCCGATACTAGTCCATCCTGGTAATAAATATCTTGCGAATAGCTCCAAGCATTTCGGTTTATCTGGTAAATAGTCAGACAACAAATCTAATAAAAAAAACAAATTAATTTTTTTTTTTTTTTTTTACCTGAAAGAGGAGGTTTGTGAGAGTGAATTGAGCTGGGGACGCTAATTATTAATTTATTTTCTTCCGGAAGACATTGGCGTCCGGGTGAGCAACCGAAAATGATTCTCTCATAAGGCTTTTTACCATGGCCTGAGATAAATGGACAACTGGTGCTCCATGTTGGGTAACCTGCAAAAAATTAAAGAATGAAGAAAAAAATTATATTTAGTACTTACTTTGACCCAAAACCATGTAGCACAATAGACCAAGCCCCATCGATTGAAAAAATTTTCTTTTATGGCGTCTATATGAGATGGAGCATTGGTGCACCAAACTCCTACTAAGCTATTATCTTTTAAAAATTTACAAATAGGAATATCTTGTATTTCATAATCGCTTAACATGTTATACCTAAAAAAAAAATTAATTAGCAGTTCTTATACAAAAATTTACCCTTGAAGGAAATCTTTGGACTTTTTCCTCCGGACGAATTTATTCTTCCAAGGAGGATCGAGAAGTATGAAGTCAAATGTCGACCCATTTAATTTCTCCTCGATTTCTCGAATATCACAATTAAAAAAGGAACACGACGGAGGGACTAAATATTTGAGTTTGTCAATTTCGACGATTAAAGAAGACTCGGAGGTATTTCCGCCGTGGAAAGCGGACTCTTTGACTCGGATTTTGGAAAGGTTTTCAGCACAGATTCTGGCATCTCTGTTATTCTTTAGGTATTCTTCTCTGGAAGGGTTACCAACAAAAACGTTTTTCTCACGAGCTAGCTTGATTAAATCTACGAACAATTTTTCAATATGTGCAGCCTGAAAAAGAACATTCAAATTAGTAATATGAAGTTGAACCTAAAAAAGGGGTCTTAGATTCACCTGAACTGGAAATTATAACTTCAATACCCCAAGTCAGATCAAAGCTCCCTTAAAATATAATTTCCATATTAGAAAGAGATGTTATGAAAATGGAGTAGCTTACCTCATTCTCTACTTTGGCCCTTTTTCTTTTAAGGTCGTTCGAAATTACAAACTCCTTCTCGTTGATCTGTTTGAGGAAATTTTTGACTTCCTGATCCCTCATCAAAGGCGTCATAATCTGAAAGAGGTTTTTCGTATAGGCGAGATCGATGAGACCTGAATGAGAGAGGACGTTTCTGTAGATTTTTTTCGTATGGTCGTAATGGGAGACGACCCATCCCTTATCCCGACTGCAAATCACACTCATAGTTTTCACTTACTGGAATGATTAAAATGATCAAAGAAACCCATCTTAGGATTCTAAAAAGGATTGATTTTTAGGAAGGTAACCCCATTGTAAACAGTTGACATAAAAACAAACTGCATCAGGTGACATCTCGTGGGACTCCAAGCAAGTCTGCTTTAGTTGGTAAAAATCCGTTGTGTAGTGTGCATCGTGTATGAAAATAGCAAAATGGACAAAATCATAGACAAGTTCATACATGTTTTTAGACAAAACGCAACGTGGACAGGAAAACTGTGCAGTTTTATTAGCCCTCGAGTTCTTAAGACTCTTCAGACGGCTCCTTATGTACATTATAGTAGTAGCTATCAGTTTTAAAAAATGGTAAAAAATCCGTTGTGTAGTGTGCATCGTGTATGAAAATAGAAAAATGGCCAAAATCATAGACAAGTTCATACTTGTTTTAGACAAAACGCAACGTTTTAGTGTGGACAGGAAAACTGTGCAGTTTTATTAGCCCTCGAGCTTAAGACTCTTCAGACGGCTCTTATGTACATCATAGTAGTAGCCATCGGTTTTAAAATGGTAAAAAATCCGTTTGTGTGCATCGTGTATGAAAATAGCAAAATGGACAAATCATAGCAAGTTTCATACATGTTTTTAGACAAAACGCAACGTGGACAGGAAAACTGTGCAGTTTTATTAGCCCTCGAGTTCTTAAGACTCTCAGACGGCTCCTTATGTACATCATAGTAGTAGCCATCGGTTTTAAAATGGTAAAAAAATCCGTTGTAGTGTGCATTGTGTATGAAAATAGCAAATGGCCAAAATCATAGACAAGTTCATACTTTTTTAGACAAACGCAACGTTTACGTGGACAGGAAAACTGGCAGTAGCCCTCGAGTTCTTAAGACTCTTCAGACGGCTCCTTATGTACATCATAGTAGTAACCATCGGTTTTAAAATGTGCAAATCAAAAAATCGAATAAAAAGTTTCTTCACAACAAGATTCACATGTTTTTTAAAGAAATTTCATTTTAAACCTTTGATTTGTGTGGTGAATCGTCCGCGCTATGTAGGCTATGTGCTATGTCTTCAGGTCTCGTTATATCGCTGTAATATTTACAATCGCCACCATAATCTACTCCTCGGCTCAAATCGCATCCTTTACTCTCTTATATTTCAACAATATAGAACCAGGTTTAATAATGCTACAATACCTACAATAATTTTTCAGATTTAATGTCCATGTTCAAAATTTTGTGCGATTCAATTCTTCTATGGTGTGGATTGTGCTGTTCGTTGGGATTTTAAGAGTAACTTATTTTACTTAATTTATGGAACATTTTTTCCAGGACAATATCACAGCAATTTTATATCAGAAGTATGTCTTTTCCCTGTGATGTTTGGAATTATTTATACCTCAACTTTTATCATTTATTTTATTCAACGTCAAGATTTCGGTGCTTCTTTTACAATTTTTTTAATGCAAAGGATATTTTTTTAGGTTGATGGAATAAAATTTAATTTTTTAAACATAATTTTTTTGTAGTTATCATGTTAATAACAGTTGGGTTGTACATTCGTATAGAATAAGAAGGATGGAGTTGATAAATGATGAGATGTGGTCGGATGTGAAGACTTACGTGCCGAAACACGCGAAAAGATCGAGGTATAGGTGCAGTGATATTTGTAAGCTGAAGAAGCCGAAGTTTTGAAGCCGCCGGTCCCTTATGTTAAAAGGAGGCCGAAACATTATCGATATTCGTATACGACGGGTCCACCGAGGCTTATAGAATCGAAATGCGAACGCGTCAGAATGGTCGCGAAATATCGTCCGTTTGTCGACTGCAGTGGCGGGCCGATCGAATTTTCGCCGTATTATGGTCGGGAATACGTGGAAAACGTGCCGACGACGGGGCTCGTAGGCCGGCTTACGCTCCAGTTCCACGGCCGCCTTCTTGCTTGACGTGCTCTGCTCCGCCTCCGACCCAACAGCCGAATCCACCTCCGAGGCTTTCAAGCCTCCCAAGCGTCCTTCTCGGGTATTCTTCGACCTACGACGCATTCTTGCGATGCTAAATCGTGCGGTTTGAACAGACGCAATCCGGTTTAAAGAGAAAAAAAACGTAACTTTAAGTAATAAATTTTGTTTGTTCTTTTGTTTGTTTGAAGATCTCAATGGGGAAGCAGGGCACTTCTGCTTCTTGTGCACTTCCCCACATTTGAAGTAAGGACCAGAAATAAACTTTAAAACTAACAGATCCCTCTAATGAAATAAGTAGATTTTGATGTAAAGAAAACCAATATTTTTCTTTTCACTTATGAGAATGTTACAAGTGCCCAATTGATTAAACAAAAAAATACGTTTTAATTAACAATCTTTAAAATGATTCCGCTATAACTGCCTTTTCTCTATTGTTCCTATGCTTGGCTAGCACTGTTCAATCATGGCTCCAATAAAGTCGTAAGTCAGGAATTCAATTTTTAAAATGAGAAGTCAAGGAACAAATCTTTAGGATTTTCTTTTTTGCCCTTATTGGAGTGGCGCTTTCGGCATCGATAAAGAAGAAAAGGCCACTCAACAAAGCAGAGCAGATGAGTTAGTCTTTGCACTATAATAATTGAAATCTAATGAGAACGAAAGTGTTGCAGGATTTAAGACAGGATCCGACCAGAAAAAGAGCGTTGATGAAACCAAATTACTTCGGAACAGGAGGTCAGCTCAAGAAGCCGAGATGTTTCTTCGAAATTTTTACTGCCTCTTGCTGCATCCAGATGAAATATAGGACACCCATGGTAAACGGAAGTCTCGATGAGAAGGACTTCAAGCCAAGATTTCATAAAGGTCAATAATGCATTAGGTTAGTAAGGGCCATCTTATGAAGCCTGACGGCTGCTGCAGATTTTTTGTTGCGGGGGTCAACGAATTGATACTGACTGACTGTTAATTCTGACTCTGACTGAACCTTACAGGCTGAGAGTCTTCAGAGGTCTAATTTTTTATTTACAGCTTGCATTGAAGTGGGTCTGAATGTAACGCAGCTAAAAGTCTACATGAAAGCTTACTACGATACATTCAATTTGACGGGAGAAAAAGACACTTACAATTTAATCGAAAGAAAGAAATATCGTTAGTTATTGGTAAAGGTAATTAACTTATTTTTCCTTTAGTTGGAAGGTTTTGCTGGTATCTCCCGGAGCCGATAGACAGTCTCGAACTCTGCGTGTGGCTTATCATTTAGACATCAAACCTCTAGTTCCAAGCGCTGAATTCTGTCTCGCTATAGTTATCACTGAAATGCTCAAAATTCAATTCGACTGCTTACTCTGGGAAAGGGGCGAATTCTCGTTGGTCCGTTCAAAAGACTTACCGGAGGAGGACAAAGGGTTTTTGACCGTTCGAATCGGACAAGACGGTTTTAAATTTGAAGTAAGATAATTACAGTGGTTATTATGAAACATTCGTAATTTCAGATCAAAAACAAATATTACAAACAAGCACTTGCCACGCTGGAACAAGTCTGGAAAGCGGTTAGGAAACTTTTCTATAAAAATAAAGATCACCAGAAATTTTGAGTGCTCCTGCTGACAACAGTGATCTTCCATAATCATGGTGTTCATTTTTCAAAGTATGAATAAAAATAAAAGTTTAACGTGTTAATTTAATACTTTTTCCTCCAGTACGTTAATAGGAGGTTCTAAATGCATTTTTGGTCAAATAAGAAGTTAGAAGAAAGAGCTTAAAATGTTAGGGAACTGAAAAAATCATACTGAGAATTTTGGAGAATTTCGAGTGTACGTTTTATTTTGGATAAAAACAATGCTCCAAAAAATCATCTTAAGAGTCGATTTTACGTAAAATTGTAAGTGAAATACGAATCTGCGATCAAAATAAGGGTTCCATTAGAGTTGCGAAAGTTTTCCCCATTTCAAAGGAATTTTTCGCGTTTTGGAAAGTAAAGCCAGCCTGGCGTGTGTATAAAAACGTTAGAACCTTCGTGTTATCAATATTGGTTATCAGTCATGACACTTCTTATCAGCCTTATCATTTTGGTCCACAAACTGATTTTTGTAATTAAGAAACTAATTCATTATGAATTTTCTTAAAAGATTCAAGAACATAAATAATTTTATAAGGTTCACCTCAAATTATGTACAAGGGCAAAGTCCCGGTGAAAAGAATATTCGAGAATATTTCTATTTCATCGATCACCAAGGGATGGTAAGCAGTTTTATTTCAATTCAAGGTTCTCAACTTTAAACTTTAGCTATTTTTAGATGATTCTAAGATAAAGAACTTCACTTCTTGCTTCAAAGGTTTGTTGGCTACCTACATTTTGCAATGATTATTTTTTTGTAGATAAAGAATTTCTTGTGTTTTTCTTCAAAAGGATTCGCCCGAATGAAACAGGGAGATATGAGGATTTCCCTTATATTTCGTTGTGTGGGAGAGAAAGGAATTATATTCGCGTGGATGACACCCCTTTAGTTTATTCTCATCTAATTAAGAAAGAAGGGAAGGATATTCTCTCTAATCACGCCGGGGACAAACTAATGGCTGAGTTCCAACCTGAATTTTTGTTCATGTCACCACTCCGGGCGAGTATATCATCCTGCCCCGAAAAGTTTGGATCCGTTGGACTCATCAGATCTGCAATCGCCATCGAACTAAGTAAATTTTTCACCTTTGAAAACGCGAAAATAAACCACCGACGAAATTCCGTTGGAATGATCAAGATTATTCCTTAGATTTTAATTGGTATTTTAAATATAGACCAAATGAAAATGTTTAATGGATATCTAGGAATCCACAAACTTTGTACCATCTTACCTAAAACAAAGCCTACTAGGGTAATCAAAATATGATATAAATTTAATTTGTAAATAATGACCTCTGTGGTTTTTTTAAAGCCTGCTTCTAGTTTATTGAAGCCATTTTTTTTTTATAAATCAATAAAAAAAGTTTTAAATTTTGCTCTTATATTTTTTCCAGTGAAGTCTATTGGCCATTTATTACAGCTAGTAGCATAAATAAAGACCCCAAAAACTATTGGGGTGATTAGTTTTCCGCTGTAATCGTCTTCTTAGGGTGTGTTTTTTATGCAAGTAAAATAGGCCCTTGTCCCTTATGATGAGAATATAGTGACCTGTTCTAGTAACTAGTACGGATCAGCTCTACATCGAACCAGCTCTCTTGTTTATACTCTCTCCATCACTGTTATCTAAAAATGTTTGCCGTTGGAATCATGAAGAATAACCAAAATGATTGAATTCCTTATCGAAATGAATTTCCTATCATTCAGTTTCGTTTTAAAATGAGAATACTAACGAGTAAACTCCTCCGGTTTGGTGGAACGATGATGTTGAGGGGAGGAGGAGTCCGTCCGGGGCCGGAGTGCAGAAAAGGCTCGACCTCATACGCGAAGAAACGCCGGATTTGAGCCGGCTTAGATATCAAAGAGGATTTTGACAGACTCGAAGCCGACTTGACGAAACACGAGAACTTTCCGATTTTCATTTAAAGTAAGGTTTTCCCCTTGCCAATCATTCATCTGCTTCAACTTTTGAAGCTAGACGTTTGACTTGTTTCAATTTCAATTTTTTTTGGGGTGTAAGTCATGTCTGCACTCAATATAATCTGGCTCTTGATTTTCAGTGAAATGAACAGGATTCGAAAGAAAATCGAGTTTCAGCAAGTTGAACGGAAGTATTTCGGTGTTGTACGCAAGCCAAACATGCTTACATGGTCGGAAAAGGAGCAGATTCGCCATCTAAATCAAATCGACCCTGAACTATGGACACCTGAAAAGCTTGCAGAAAGTTTCCCTGCCACAGTCGACGTAATCAAGGTTTGACATTCATAGTTTCTTCATTTCTTTGATTATCATTTTAGAAATTGATTCGTTCCAATGGATTCCGCGGGATTTAAAAAGGGTGAAGAAACACGACAAAGCCGTCTCTGCCAACTGGAAAGCATTCGAAAGTGGCCGTTTAAATTTACCGAATACCCTGAAAGAACATTTTAGCAAGTTTACGTCCAGAAGGAAAATCGCTGAAGCGCAAGGTAAAATTGTGTTCTTTCAACCCATTTTATTGGATTTTTAATTTAAAATATGATGTCCTCAACTGACGGTATGGAAAAGTTCTATATCTCCTGCATTTGTAGATCATTGGCATTTGTGGATCAAAAGTTATCTGTAGTGCCATCCTAACATTGTCATTCTAGTTGCATTTATGGTAGAGCAGGATTCCAAAACATTGGCGGACCCCATGTTCCTTATTCTCTTTGAACGCCTTTAGAGTTTAGATGTTGGCTAATTTTTAAGGAAAAGACCAATGGTTTTTTTGGGCACAAGAACCAAAATTTTTACCCATATTTCATCTGACATTTCTGTGTTGGGAAACGCTAAGCTTCAGCCTAGGCCCTTTTTGGAGAGAAAACCCCTCTAAATGGCACAAAATGGTAAAAGGACTATTTTTCCATTCTTAAAACTAGCGATGCTGGCGCTCTATAAAATGTGGGAATATCTTGTTTTTAAAGTCTAAAAAATCCTCAGTTCAAGAAACCCCAAACTCCCAAAATCCGTGAAAATGGGTGTTACTTTGAAAACGCCCTGACTCCTCTAAAAATGCTAAATGTCGGATAATCTATTTTTAAGTCTAAAACAAGTGTTTTTTCCTTAGTTTTTGAAGGCTTGATTCCTTTTGCTATATATTATGATCTTGTCTTGGCGGACTTTGCAAACCCCTGTGATAATGATTTGGGAACTTAACCCTTTCGAGACCGCAGGCGACTTTAGTTGCCCAGCGGGAGCCTCTCTAAGATATTTAATACCTTCGCTTCCCGTGGCGCTAGCGACATTCAAAAACTGGCCATCTGTTGGGGAAGAAATGAACTAAGTGATGATCGCATCACTCGTCGCTTTCTGTGCTTTGCTGGGCGCTGGGAGCGGTCGGAGAAGTGAGGGAAAAGTGCTGCGCCAGTAGCGCAGAGAATCCGGCGTCAGACACGGTCTCGAAAGGATTAAGATCTGTAACCCTCCCTTTTGAGGAAAGAATATACGGTTTTTGTATTTCTTTTTTTTTTTTAATTGTACATGTTTGACAGGAAATAATAAAGTATGACATCTAATTGAAATGTGTGAAACATTAAAAAACCATATCCATGGCCAGCTTGAAACTGCCTGGAGATAACTATCTACTCCTTATGTTGAAACTTTTATCAGATTTTCTGGATTTCCTTGGTTTCATAGCGATTCTGGCATTTCCCCATTCGCCAACTTCTTCCTTATTGGTCCCACATGCAGGGTATGTGCTTTCCATTTCCTCATACTCAAATCCAATGCTTAAGATGTGTTACGAAGAAAACAATTATTTTTTCTGAGAAGAATAGATCACTTGACACTTTTTAGTGCCAATAAAATATTTTAGGAATTATCAAAGTAGGTATTTAAGTCATCTTCTTTGTGTTTTCGTTTGTGAAAATTTAAATGGCTAGACTGAGTGAACCTTTTAGGGCATAAGTCGCAAGCGTATGGCTTTTCACCAGTGTGTAAACGTTCGTGCTTCCTTAAACTCCCAGATTCGGGGAACGTTTTATGACATACGCTGCACTCGTAGGGCTTCTCCCCAGTGTGCATTCTTTCATGTTTTTTCAAATATGTCGATTTAGTGAATCTTTTGTCGCACCATTTGCAACCGTATGGTCTTTCTCCTGTGTGGGTCCGCTCGTGTCCTCTAAGATGACTTGAATGAGGGAACGTCTTTCCGCAATATTTACATTCGTAGGGCCTTTCCCCTGTGTGAGTTCGTATGTGGTTCTTTAGGTCGCCCGGCTGAGTAAACTTTTTGTCGCACCATGTACAGTCATAGAGGTTTTCCCCTGTGTGTAAGCTCTCATGACTTCTTAAATGGCATGCTTGAATAAATTTTTTATCACAGAATTTGCACTGGTATGGCTTTTCGCCTGTATGTAAGCGTTCATGCCTTCTCAAATGACCAGATTGTCTAAACGTCTTTTCACAGTATTGACATTTCTTCAGATTTTTTACTTTTGAAGCAGATTTATTTTTATCTTGAGCAGATTTGCTCTTTTCATTATCAGATGCGGTTTCTTCAACTTCTAGTTTCACTTCTAAAGGAAATTCTTCTAATTCCTCATCTGTTTCATCTTTTCTTTCAACAGGAAGCTCTTCACTTTTCACTTCTTCACTCACTACCGCATAATCCATACTTCTTCTTCTTGTTTAATATAGCAATAAATATCAGTAATTACAATTCATAACCTTTTTATTACTTAGTTTACCTTTGTTATTGGACATTGGTGCCAACCGCGTTTTAGGCACACAATTTCCCATTTTCTGCTTAAAAGCATATTTTTGTTTTAGAACCACATCAACGAGTTAGCTCAGGATTAGAAGTTGGTGCCTGGTCCAAGATTGTCAGCAAATGTCGTGTGCAGGCAAATAAAGAAAGCGAAACGTCCCAAATTCCTCCTTCGGCTCCAAAAGACCCAGACACTTTTGTTCTTGGCGACATAAAGAAAAGGGGGAAGTTGATGACACTTTCTGAGCTAAAAGCTACCACTGGTGAAGGTGCTTCAAAGGAATCGGAGGCACCATTCGATAAAGCCTTCATCATGCATTGTATCGAGTCCAGGCTCTTAGCCAAAGAAAGACATTCAGCCACCATCAACACAAGCAGCCTACCAAACCTCAAAACTTCAAGTACTCCATTAGCTTCATTCACAAATGAAAGTCCTAAAGAAGAAAAATACAAATGAAAATCAGCATACCGAAATCAAAATGGAAAAAAGGAGCGATTTACCGTCTCAACAACTGCTACTACTCAGACGAAGGGAAATTTTTATACAAAGCTGTTTTCAGTCGTAAAAATTAGTGTCTGATTTGGCGAAATGACTTATTTTTTAAAAATACTAGTCTCAGTTTTTTACCCTGGTTTATTTACCTATAGCGTAGTCCTCTATTTACTTTTTAGAAAAAATTAAGTTACCTACTCCATATTTTCATTGAATGTTATTCAGATACTTTTGCTGTTTTGATGTGTTTTAGCTGCCTAAACGCAGCGAAGTGTGTTTATTGATGTTTTATTCAAAATTTTAATTAATTAATGACTTTTTATAATGTAATTATAATGTCTTATAAAAAAGAAGTCTCAATGAGCCGTTTGCTTGGTAATGAAATGTGTTTTGATAGAAATATTTTTACTTCTGTGCGTGTACTTTTGAATAAATCTTTTTCAATTTGATCAAATCTGGGCCATTGATTTGTTTATGTAGCCTAAAATCTCTTTTCAACAATTTAAATTCAATTCATTCTTTTCAACTTTGACCGTTGGGTTTTTAGCCCAACATTCTACCAACTGATGGAAGCCTGGAGAGTAAGCCTTTTTTCCTAACCACTTATTTTTAATGTAATGCAATCCAGGAAGACTGCTTGGCAAGCAGTAGCCAGCATAAGGCATTGCAGTAGCCAGCATAAAGGCATTGCAGTAGCCAGCTAACGCATTGGTAGCCAGCATAAAGGCATTGGAGTAGCCAGCATAAGGCATTGCAGTAGCATAAGGCATTGCAGCCAGCATAAGGCATAGTAGCCAACGGCATTGGAGTAGCCAGCATAAGGCATTGCAGTAGCCAGCATAAAGGCATTGAGTAGCCAGCTAAGGCATTGCAGTAGCCAGCATAACGGCATTTAGCCAGCATAAGGCATTGCAGTAGCAGCATAAGGCATTGCATAGCCAGCATAAAGGCATTGCAGTAGCCAGCATAAGGCATTGCAGTAGCCAGCAAAGGCATTGCAGTAGCCAGCATAAAGGCATTGGAGTAGCCACATAACGGCATTGCAGTAGCCAGCATAAGGCATTGCAGTAGCCAGCATAAGGCATTGGAGTAGCCAGCATAAAGGCATTGCAGTAGCCAGCATAAAGGCATTGGTAGCCAGCATAAGGCATTGCAGTAGCCAGCATAAGGCATTGAGTAGCCAGCATAAAGGCATTGCAGTAGCCAGCATAACGGCATTGCAGTAGCCAGCATAAAGGCATTGCAGTAGCCAGCATAAGGCATTGCAGTAGCCAAAGCATAAGCATAAGGCATTGCAGTAGCCATAACGGCATTGCAGTAGCCAAGGCATTGCAGTAGATAACGGCATTGCAGTAGCCAGCATAACCTTGTTGATTCATCCCCAATGCCACCCTTTACCCCTTAACTACATAAGTCATTACACCTATTACCCTTAGCTCAATCAAACTGAGAGTAAAGAGTGGCATTAGGGTTGAATCCAGGGTTATATCATCCAAAATGAATTTATGTTCTTTTAGCTACGCACAAATTTTTTTTGTAGTTGTCATAGGATAAATTACCGCTCAATAAGTCAGAAATCAGCAACGCACTTTTTTTAAATTTTAGGTAAGTAAATTGTTTTAATTGTATTAAAATTTACAATTTATAGCAATAAATCCACTCATAAAATTTAAAACAGTTGAATATCTTAAAACTAGTTTGCTTAAAGTGCTGAGTACTAGGGTAATATACAACCCCATTTTTCCATGGCCCACCTACCAAACTTCATACTTATGGTTGATTCGACTAGTGTGCGCTAAAAGTACACAATAGAATTGACTTAATAATGCTTAAAATAATACAAACTTATCACAACATAAATTGACTACCCTGATAAAAATCATATAGAAAATATTTAAAATTTCAATGGCACAAGCCGAAGAAATTGTGCAAAAGTGGTACTTTGGTACCGAAGAATACAGTCTTGGTTGAGATCATGATATATTTATGTTTTTGGTTCATTTGCTTTTGTTTGTGTTCATTTTAATTTGGACCCAGTGACGCCGTCGCATGGGAGTTCGGAAACTATGAATGGCGAGATCCAGGTGAGGTACCATCGTTTTCCAAGAGCTTGAATCAAATTTTCTTTTATGCTGTCCATCTGATAGTCTTTAATGCCATTGGCTCTTTCATAAGTGACGACTCCTCGAGAGGCGCTTTCAAAAAATAATAAGTAACGAATAGCATCGTGATGGCACCTAATATCTCCGTTATTGACAAATTCTGTATATCTGCATAACGACATGTCGGTACCGAGGACGAACATGGCCAAAGGGAATACCAGTTTGATTATGTTAGACCAGGTGAAAGATGAAGTATCGTAAAAAAAAGATGCTGAAATAGGAACAGTAAAGACCGCCGAGTGCCAAATAGAAGATGAAAAATAGAAAGTATCTATGGTTCAAATGTCCAACGCAGCTTGAAGAGAAGGTGCAGTGATGGTCCCTTTTAGTATGCAGACATTGCAGACTGCACAGTGCCACGATCTAGGAGGAGAAACAGTTTCGCAGATGTCGCAGAACTTCCAGTTCGCCTTCGCCTCCGTACTAAGCATCAAACCTTCTATACCGTATCGTCAAATACAAATAAACATAATTTCTGTTATGTTGAACATGAAAAATGTCGAGAGGAGGCAATGGAAACGCATAAACGTAGCCCTCCCAATACTTCGGTAAGATTAAAACAAACTGAAACCAATAAAGAAGCACATAAAAGCCGAAAGTGTCAGCACAAAATACA